>CAUYRT010078019.1:0-25358 GCA_963574885.1 Lepilemur ruficaudatus | reverse complement strand
TACTTTGACAGAGTAGGTTTTTGAATGTAACAAGATAAGTCAACTTGAGTGGTAATATATTTTGGGAAATCAGCTCACTATAAATTGTGACTGTAAACATTGTACTGTAAATGTTTTGTGGTTTTCCCCCAATAAAATTTTTGGAAATAAATAAATACATAAGACATTCTTCCAAATTGTGTTAATAACATGCCTGCATTATGCTGGAAATAGGTCCCCAATGAAAACTATTAATTCAACTACAAATACGTTTTTTCTTTGAGATTCAGGAACTTAAAATAGAGATAGAATCTTTGATTTTGTCTCTGTGTTTGTTCTTGCCACCAACTGCCAACTGGTTGTGAGATTCCAAAGAAAAAATTTTTCAGATATGCCTTCTGAGCATCGTACACTTTATTTCCTAAGAATTTAGGATTCAACTTGTCCTGCTCTGAGGGTGGGTCATTTTGGTTTGCAGAAATATTGAAAGAGCAATGCATCTGCAAGTTTGTATTGGGAGGAGAGATGAATATTTCAAGCTCATGTTCGTATTGCCTTGGGAAAAATTTGTAATCTGGATCCCACAGCTGTTGCTAAGTGAACCAGTGGGGTCGTTATCCTCTGGCTAAGCCAGTAGGGGGTTCCCAAAACCTGTCTCTACTGCAAGATGCTCTCTGCATTTTTATTACTTGCTGTAACCTTAACAACTGTGTTTGGAAAAGCATTATTTTTTAAAAATCCCCTTATAAATTATGTATGTCTCTATTGACTTAAAATCACGCTTGTTCACAGGTTCTGTGTTTGGGAGAAAACAAAGAGCATTTGGATAGGGTTAGATTCTTAAAACATCTCTCAAGAGAGGGAGCTAAAGGGAAAGTCTAATTCATCTGAATATTCTAAGTGAGGATTTGGGGGTGATAAAATCTGTGTGTGGGGGAGTTGCATGCACAACATGCTCCTGAGTGTCAGGACGGGATCCATCCATTTTGTCTGCCTCTCCTCCGTAGCATTGTGCTGCTTCAACAATCGACTCTAGATCTCAAGGCTGGAAGGCTCTGTGTTTGTGGAAAGCTGTCAGCTAGCCGAGGGCAGAAGGCATCACATTTTGGGGCAGAGAATCTTCTAAAAGTAGACAGACAGTGAGGGGCAGGTAGTTGTTGCCGTATTTTCTATATCAAGATGCACCTCACAACAAAACAGTGCTTTGCACATAGTAGGTTCTTGCAGATATTTGTCAGCATGATATTATATTCTTTGGTCTTTGCTTCGAAGAATTCTTAGGGTCTGTTTATTGTGCTCTTAGTGGAAAAAAACCCACAAAATTATATATTAATAAGATATGGTTATGTAATATAAATATTTCAGCCTCAAAACACTTGCTGCTTTTGTTTTTATGCAACTTGTTTTAGGCAGGAAAAAAAATTCAAGATTTTCCCCTGCTGTTGTTGTCCTCATTTTTAGAGTTTCTCACTTTAATCTGGGAGAAGGCATCGAGTCCTTTGGGCCACACTGTTCTCATCCTTGACCCACTTGATCCCTAAAGTTGATTTCTTGTTTTTAAAACACACATTCCATCATCTGTCCATGAGAATAATGGCACAAGAATGAACTCGTGGTTAAAAATGTCTTGTGATTTGGACAGGTTGGTTTCTAAGGCTTTTAAGTGCACAATACTGAATTTATGTACATAATGAGTCATTTTTTTTCATTCAACAGCAATATGTTTTCTTCACTGAGCACTGAATGAGTCTTATGAAGAGGATTTTCAAGTGGAGTCTGGGAGAGCAAGGCAGTCATTACTGACTTTACAAAAGCTACTGTTGATATATGTTGCAATATCACCAACATTTCTGGTGATTTAAATTCTGTGCTAAATTGGCTCTGATAATGTTAACCAATAAATTGGATGCAATTTCAGTAGCACATATTCTGACATCTTATCTAGGGAAATCTTAGCTGTTCTCCTGCAGAAATAAGTTTGGAGCAGGTCTGCAATGCAACCTTAATTAGAGGGCAGATGGACCAGTGACAAATGGATGTTCTGCTACTAGATGTTCTGTTCCAGAGAAAGATGCAATCAGTTCAAGCTGGTTTTGACTGATGTTTCAGATTGTGGTCTTGTAAACAGTTCTGAATATTGCCACTTTTTAAAAGAGAGTAAATTCCAGTAATTGGGGTATGCTTTAAAAATTAACCCTAAAAAGAATAAGGGGTGGAGGATGGAGTAGCTTTCAGTTTTGCAATACTGGCTGGATAGCAGCAGCACTCTGTTCTTAAAAGAGGAGGAAGCAGGTGATTAGAGGGAATGCGTCTAAATGCTATGTGTCAGAAATGAAAGGAAAATGGAGTTTCCTTGGCACTGAAGAACTGTGTAATTAGCTGGGATAACAAGCATTGATATTTATTGTAGTGGAATGCAAGGAAGAAACTGAAAAACAAACTCCTGGAGTCTCCACTCTACATCTGCCGAACTAATTTAGGGGTAATTTTATCATTTTAATCTGCATGATGCTCTCCCCCGGTTGCTAAAGTACCCTGGTGTAACCAGATGTCAGACATTTAATGAGGCCTCCGAGGCTTAGGATGGGTGTGATTGCATGTGCTTCATGCCCGCTAGGCCTCTGGACAAACCCACAAGCTGGTGGTTCCCGATTTGCAATGATTCACAATACTCAAAGCCTTCAGTCAATGTTAGTGGCCACTCTAGCCGCTAGGAGGAGCTGGAGGCTACTCCATCCACTCGGCTCAAATTCATACAAGACTCTGGTCCAGATGCAAGAGGAAAAGATTTTAAGTGCTAGGGTACTAAGGAGTTAGTATCAGGAAAGATGGAATTAAAGCTCTCAGTCAGTAGAGATATAACTTGAAGTAGAGTATAGTGGTTAAGAGTGTATGGTTCCTGGGGTCTACGTTATAAGTCCTGACAAAATACTGAATTTACCTAAGCCTTAGTTTCCTCCACTTTGAAATTAAGATAATATTACTGCCTATTCCTTAGGTTTATTTGTGAGCAATTAATAAGATAATTCAGGTAGAGAACTTGACTACAATGTTAATATTGCTTCATAAATTGTTTTATATGTATAATTATCTGACCCTGAGGTGTTCACTTAATCTGGGGAATCTTCTTCTGTAGAGCTTGGATTTTAGCTAAGGTAGATGATGACTTAGATCACCCATCATCTGTTCCCTCTTTCCAGAAGTAGTTTAGCCTGGTTGTCTGAAGCACAGGGGCTAGAATCATACAATCCTGGGTTGGAATCCTGCTTCTGACACTTAGTAACTCTGTGACCTTGGGAAGGTCATTTAGCTTTGTTACACCTCAGTTGCCATAATCTTTACCTGAGTAAAACAATAGTACCTTGATCACATAGTTGTTGCTAGGATTGCAGATGAGATGGATGACTCATGTAACCATGTTTAGGATAGTATCTGATGCATGGTGGCGCTCAATAAAGGTTTGCAAATATCATTATTCCTTAGATGCAATACTTTATTTACTTTTAAAACATCGTCTTGGCTTTCTGTTATGTTTTATGCGCCCCCTGTATTGATCACTGATGCTTTGGTGTTTTCACTGCTGATGGGAAATAGTCAACAATGGCTAAATGCATTGCTTAGATTCACTTGAGGGGACTGTCAGCCTAGAAGGGAAATCCATGGACCCTTATGGTTGGAAAAGGCCATAAGGGCCAAGCAAGAACATGCTTGTGGCATCAATATAGAAGAAACTCTAAAACATTGAGGATATGGTGCCATTTAATTCAGGTCTCTACGTGCAACTCCTTTTTTAGCTGGCTGCGTTCATAGTTTGGCTTCTGCCAAATTGGAATGCACTTTGGGGTAACAATTAAAACAAAACAAAACATTCTTTGCCACCTCTGATGGATTTCTGTTGAGAATTTTTCCAACAGGCGACAACCTCTCTGAGGAGAGCGAGTTGACAGTTGCCTGAAGTCAGCAGTTAGAGCTAAAATTGAAAAATGCATGTGATAGTGCTACTTAATGAGAACTGGACATGATCCCTCTAAACTTTAAGCCCTTTAATATACCTGCCAACATGTTTTCTGATTTAAAAAATTGCAAAAGGAACTAAAAGAGAGAAAGAACTACTAGGATGGTAAAAAATATTTTTGCTGACATAAGGATGTTAAAAAAAAGCTTCCAATAATATTTTGAGCAGGACTTTATAACATATCCTTATAAATTACTTCTATTCATGCATGTAAACTGTGAGTAAGGAAAACCTACAAGTGAAAAGAAGATGCCAAATTAAGTTAGAATATTACATTATACTCAGTGCATGTGATTGATTATCTTAGTTAAAAATAATGAAAGAGGTATAAAAAAGCACTTTCTTTCTTCGATAAATAATTGTTGGACAGATGTTTATGAAATAGTAGTTTAAATATGCTGAAACCTATTGATTAGTCTAACTTATCCATACGTCTGGGTGTGGCCCTGGGAAGGGGTACAAGATACTCTGTTACGGAGTTAGATGAGCTGCCTTTGCTTTTATTCTTAAGTTTGATAAGAAGTAGACTACTTCATGTGTTTAGTAACAGAGGTGCTGAAACTCAATCCTGGATAACAAATGAAGAAGAAATTGGGTGAAAATATTAGCAACATTGAAGCTCCACAAGGTTTAATTTGCTATTTAGTATGTCAGATTCCATAACTGTTGGCTCATCATCTCTTAACATTCTCTACATTTGGTGAAAATCTTTTTGTCTCTTTTTGAGGAATGTGATCATAGACATAAATTTTATTTTACTTTCCTGGTTTAATTAATCAATTAAACACATGTGTTCTGGGGACCCACACTGTGGGCTTCTGTGAATCCCCAGAGTATCTGGAGTGGAGAGCTGAATTCAGCCAGGTGGTGAGAAGTGGCTCTGGGAAGAGCTGACATTTGAGGTAAGCTGTGAAGGAAAAGAAAGATGAAACGTGCAAAGACCTAGAGCAGAGGAAATGGCTGGCACAAAGACCTGAAGGCAGGAGTGAGCTTGATAACTGGGTGCATTGGAAAAGAAGCCCAGAAGTTGCCCTGGAGAATTTTTTTCTTAATTTTTTAAAAAATTTCAGAATATTACGGGGGTACAAAAGCTTTGGTTACATATATTGCCTTTGCACGGCCCAAGTCAGATCTACAAGAGTGCCCAACTCCCAGACATCATGCACCGTAACAATTAGGTGTGAATTTAGCCATCCCCTCCTCCCCCCCACCTGTCCGACACCCCATGAATGTTACTTCCATATGTGCACATAAGTGTTGTTCAGTTAGTACTGATTTAATGGTGAATAAGTGTGGTGCTTGTTTTTCCATTCTTGGGATACTTCACTTGAACGAATGGGCTCCAGCTCCATCCAGGATAGTACAAGGGGTATCAATTAGTTCATCTTTCTTTTTTTTTTTTTTTGTTTTAACAGCTAAGTAGTACTTCCCTGGAGAATTCTTAATCACAAGTTCACACTCAGAGTCTGGACTCTTCTTGTATACTTGCTGAACTCTAAAGCAAAGCATCATTTTCTAGAGCCATGCTTGGTAGTGCCCAGGAACCTGGGAGAGGTAAATGTAAATTTTCTCCATGGTGAAAGGTCTCAAAATATTGTCACAGTAAAGCTCCCCTAAGCACAGAAGGTGATAAGCCACCATAGCTGGGAGACAGCAGAAATTACAGTCCAGAAGAAAAGACCCAAAGACTACAAATGGTAGAATGAGCAGAATTAAAATGGTTGAGCATTTTAATGAGCATGTTTAATATGTTTAGAAAAACAAAAGAGAGTATTTTATGGTCTCTCTTAACTGGCACACATGTATTGAACACCTTTTATGTGCCAGGCAGTGTCCTGAGTGCAGATCTTAAATATCCTAACATCCTCTAGGATATCCATTTAAGTTCACTAATTGGCCCAGGTGTTCAGCTGTGGCTCTGGAGCACCTTTATATCTGCTTTTTCTTCTACATATTTCTTCTAGGTTCCATTCAAAGCTAAGTTTACCTTATTTTTTGGAATGAACATACTCTGCTTCTGGCCCCATGTTGTGGAGTATGTTGCAGTTTACTTTTGAAGGGCACACCTGTTTTCCACTCCCTGCTTATGATCTAAAATGAAAGAATGCTCTGTCTGGCCTGGAGCCTAACATGGATGGAAAGATTTGTTCGCTAAGAATTGGTTCAATGGCACAATCCATAAAAATGGACACAGAATTGGTGAGTAAGAATTATAAAGGGCTTGAATTATTTAGAGAGATAAGATGAAGAAAAAGGGAGAGAAAGAAATAAGAAAAAACATGATGTGTCAATCATACATAAACTTCTGGATTTAGACTCTTTCATGGTTATGGTTACTATCACTGATTTATACTCAATATAGCCTAGAAATGACTGAAAAGTTAGATATGATCTGGATGCATCCGTTACATCAAAATAAGTTTTTTAAATATGGATGATAAATGTTGAATCAGATATAAGAACCTTAAATCTTTATTTAAAGAACTATTACAGCCTCATCTTCCTTAGAGGCCCTTAAAAAAAGAAATTATGGATTCTCATATTCTTGAAACTATAAAATTGTCTTTGCTGGCTAAGTGAAGCTCTGCCTAACAAAATAGAGAAGCATATGAATGACCCATTAAATATTTCAGTATTCTGATTTTATGATATTATCTTAGATAAGAGGCCCCCACCTGAGCACTCCAGCCGTGATTTGGCTTAAAAGAAAGTGAGTGTCTTTGAAAGCATACACATTCCCTCCTCCTTGATATGTGGGACCAACTTAGTATAACAGGCATAATAACAATTGAAATCCCCCACCCTAGTTTTAAAAAGATAAAGTGACAGTAGGAAAATAAAACTTCACTATAATAACATGAAGGAAAATATTTAATAACATTTTTAATAGTGTTTTATTTTTTACTAAACATTATTTCTTTTGAATCACACAAGTGTGTGTTTAGCAGATATATATTTTTTTTATCCTATCCTAATTTGGGATCATTTGTTAGGAAGAGAATTGATCTACTCAAGCTAGTGAAGGAAGATTTATTATAAGGAGAAAGAAGTTTTTAGCAAAACTGAAAGGCGGGAGGTGTGGCTAGATCTCACAATGTGCTGAAATACACACAGCAGGAAAGGTTTTGGGAACCTAAGCATCTCTCCACTGCTCTTTGGGTCTTCATTGGGTTCTTGTGATTCCTAGCTTTGCATGCTTCCTATGTCTCTTTTCTTCTCTCCCCTCCCCTCTCCTCTCCTCTCCTCTCTTCTCTTCTGTCTCCTGACTTTCTCTTTTCTACTTTCAGAGAAGTAAGTCATCGTAGCTGCCCCCAATTTTCACCCTCAGCCCCAGATGTTTTCTACTTCTAGCATCTATGGCTAATTACTAAAATCTCAGTACTCTAATTAAATTTCCTGGGGTAAACAGGATAGGAGTGGGGAGCACAGAAACTAAAATGCTCCGTATTCAGGTTGAGCAAGGGATGGGGCCATGAATTAAATGGATTTTTAAGGGTAACTCACAGGTAGGGAGGAGGGGTGTAGAGAAGATGGGGCAGGCTGGGTGCCCAACTCCAAGTGTGTTAAAAATAAATTCCCTAAAAGCCAGACTTCACCATTATGCAATATATTCATGTAAAAAACAAAACCAAGCAAAACAAAAACAAAAAACAAACAAAAAAAAATTCCACTTGTACCTCTAAATCTATTAAAATGCAAAAACAATAAAAAATAAATTCCCTTTCCAAATGAGGAAATGAGGCTGTTTTCTTCATTACTTAGGATTGCCTGAGACCTGAAGGCCCTCAGTGTGATAATTCAAAGTGAAAAAAATAGTAATCTTTAAAATACATGTGGAAAAGTCCATCAATGTGTTGATGACTACTCTGCTACTTTTTGAAATATTAATCTCTTCAACATGGTGTTTTTCTTTCTTTCTTTTTTTTTTTTAATTTGTTTTCTTGTTCTCTAAGCAAATCAGCTAGAACACAGGCAAGTCTTTACCACTCAGAAGAAAATTCCATGCCAATCTGAGCGCTGAAGAATGAAGGTACTGACCTTTAAGTCTTCTGTAGTTTTCTGAGTATAGATTTGGTATTTGGTATCAGGAGTTTTGTGAATTGGGGACATTCTTTTTTTGTAGTATATGATAATCTGGGGCTTTTTGCTTTCTTATGTGTAATGCCCATAGACTGGATTCTGGCAGATGTAATATAATCTTCCATGTTCACTCAAGCCTGATGTTATTCTAGGCCAACTTTGCTTATATGTGGACAGAATATTGAATATAGGATATAGAGTAAAATAGTTTTTCTACTGTTTTTCAGTGTTCCTATTCTTTTACCTTGCTATTATCATTCCTTCATAAAATATTAATGATGTCAACTATGTTGTGGGCCATGGAAACAGAGGTAGATCTCTACCTTCAAGGACCTTAGTGTCTGTAAAATATACTGGGAATTAATAAACTACTGAAATATCATGGATGCTCTGATAAGAGGTGATAGTGGGTACTATGGTTGTACAGAAAAAAAGGAATTATTTTCATCTTGAGATTTGGACAGTGGCATCATGATATCTTTGTAGAGTTTGTAATGCTTTAAAGGAGTATTAAAATATGAATGGTTATTCTTTAGTTATTTCTTAAAGTTTATGATTGTTTCACCTTAGAAGACAAGAAAAAGAAAATTAGGTGTGAATCTGCAAATGAGAACTTTCCATAAAATACGTTTACGGTTATCTCCTTTTGGAAGAATAGTAAAGGTCATACTAAGCCATTATGCTACAAGAGGTTATCAGGCAGACTGTGAGGTACAAGAGAACCCCCAGGCACAGAAAAGGGAGTCAGTGTGGTATGCTTGGTAAGTGCATACCACTATGTGAGTCCACTATGCAGTACAGGGTGGAGAGCACAGGTGATGTATCCCTCATTTGCTGATAGGCAAATGCATGGTTTTCTTCTGTCAAATGTCCTTACTGCCTATCTGATTCTGGGGTTTGAATTTTGAAAGATTTTGGAGATATTTAATGGTCATTTACTAACATGTGGCTATATAAAAGTGAAAGGAGAATGAATAAGGCAAAGAGGAGAGAGTAGGATAACAAAATGGTAAAAGAAAAATTATAGAGATATATTTATTAGATCTAAGTGCTATTCTCTAAATCTTAAAATTTCTCAAGGGGTTTCAGACCATATGGGTTTAATTTTTTTTTTCCTAGCAGATGTTCAAAGACAAATTCTACTTACAAAAAGCTGCGGGAAATGTCCAACCAAAACGAGGCTGGAGTGATAAATCTGTGATAGGTTTTTGATGATGAATTTATTCAAATAACAAATAAAATTTACATACTTAGATGCTTATTTTTATTGCAAAAGCCTTTGGAGAAAATATTTATACTATTAGTTAAGGTCTCTACTATCATAAATGCCTTTTAATTGGCCTATATCTACCCAAGCCAGTCATCTCAATTCAGCCTCTTTTATAAGCACTACATTTTCTAAATCCCTTTCATGCAGTCTAGAAAGTAAATAAAGTTCAGATGAAAAGATGGAAAGGGAAAACAGAAAGCCTTGTATATTTGGTCTCCCAAGCATTTTTTTGTTTGTTTTTTTTTTTTTTTTCATCATTATGAAGTTTTTCTACCTTTGGAGATTGAGTAACACAATGACATAACCATAGTTCATTGGTCACAAAGACTAACTCATACTAACCAAACTTAAGTAAACTGATTGCTGTTTCACCAGTTGACACAGAGGGATTTTTATTTCCAGTCATTAAGATATCCTTCTTCTGCCCAAGTCAGTTCCTACTCAGTAAGAGTCTAGAGTTGTCAAATTGGCAATTGGGATGTTCCTTGGCAGGCACAGAATCAGAGATGAGAAACAGAAAGTTTTGAGGGATGATTTTACTGATCTGTGATGAGGCCTTGTGAACCTTCCCTGCTTCGCAACTGGTCCCACCTCTCCAATGAGGAAGAAATGTGTCGGTGAGATATCATGTCTGTTTTCTTTAGAAAGTGCTGGAGAATTATTGCCAAACTTATTCTCTGCTTTCCATTTTTCTATGACTCATGAAGATTTTCCACTTTTCTTAACACATTCTTTCTTTATGAAGATTTTTATCACTCAGACATGGAAATTGCATAGTGTCACTTCCAGACTACTTGATGAGTGGAGGCAGTCACAAAGACCTACCCATGTTCACTTAGAGGGGACATAGATACAACCACTCAATCCCAGGAGCTTTGAGATCACATTGTAAGATCTTGGAATGAGAGATACAGATGATGGTCATCTTTTCAAATTACAATCTGCCATAATTCACCCTGTGGTCACAACAATTCACACCACTTTCACAGGCAAAATGCATCCACTCCTGCCCCAAGACTTTCAAAGTCTCATCCATTACAGCATCTGCTCAGAGTCCAGTGTTTCATCATTTAGATCAGCTCTAGGTTGCTTGAGTACAACTTCAGTACAGTACCACTCAATCTAAAGATTTGTGAACTAAAGGAGACAAATTATCTGCCTTCTAACCCCCTCAACATACAATTCTGAAACAGCAATAGGATTGCTGCTTATGAATGGGGGATATAATAGACAGATAGTATTCACTGGTTCCTAACAGTTCTGAAATCCCACAGGATACATTTTGCCAATTCTTTGATTACCAATCAGTCCTACTTTAGAGAGTTCTCAATATTTCTTGGCTCTATCCTCTGAGATCCTCTCTTTTCTAAAAGAACAGGTCTGTGGTTTCAGTTGAGAAGCTTTCTCAGCCCTCTTCCTGCTTGTAAAGAGTTGTGAGTGCAAAGGTTTCTTTTCATGTCATATCATCTCTGCTCCTCTCAGTCTGTTATGGTGATGCTTATGCCAAAAGAATTCTTTAAAAAAAAATTTGTGACTGTTCTATGAATCTTATTGGGGTTCACTCCAATAGACAAAAGGCACAAGTATCTTTAAGACTGACTCTTTTCTGTCTTGGGCTCCTTGAAAAACAGCTAAGTGACAAAACAATACTCTTATAAGCCCTATATTTTGGTAAAGATAATAGGCAAGGCATTGTCTTAAGATCTTTAAAGTACCTTTTGTTTGTCTGAAAGTTTTATGAGCCACTATACTAGAACTTTCTGAAGTTTTAACAAAAAAGCTTATAGTCCCATCCAGGATTTGACCTTTGGTGTGATACTTTCTTAATTTGAAAATTATTTCCCATCTGGAGAGACTGAGAATGAGAATTAGTTTTATTTTCGAGCTCAACTAGTCCTGACTCTGATATTTAACATTTTTTTTTTTTGGTACTCAACTTATTCCTTTCATATTTTATCATGAAAGAGGAGGAAGCCATAGGGGAACATTATACCTAGAAGCCTCCTTAGATATATTGGTATGTTCACGAGGCACATTTTCTATTTTTCACATTACAGTGGGCAATATTGTTGCCAAACTTTCTGTCACTACATAAAAAGGAAACACATCCCTGTAGCTCTTATTTTCCTTCAAGCCCTTACTGACAGCCTTTGGGCTTGAGGCCCTTTAGGTTTCAGTTAACATTCTTCTTAAGTCCCTTTCACAGGCTTCTCAAGCTTCTTCCACCTTCCACCTGCCATTACAGACTCCAACCAATACCGCACACTTTAGGTTTTTGCTATGACAGTACCCATTTACAGGTATCAACTTAGGTATCAGCTGCTCATGGTTACATAACAAATAATTTTAGATCATAGCAGCTTTAAACAACAGAAATCATTTATTTGGTTCAAAATTCTGTAATTTGGGCAGAGAGATAGCTCACTTTTGCTCCATGTAGTATCTAATGGGACAGCCATTTTCACAACAGTTTGCTCACCAGAGGTTGTTGCCTGGGAGCTCAACCAGCATTGTGGGCCAGGGACCTTGGTTTCTCTTCACATAGGTCCCTCCATGTGTTGCTTGAACTTCCTTGCAGTATGATGGCTTGTTCCAAGGCTGAGAATCCAAGAAAGCAAGATGGAAATGTGTGGCATTTTTATGACTTAGACTCAGAAGACACATAGCATTATTTCAGCTGACATCTATTTGTTGAGGAGTTTCAAGGCCATATTGCTAGAAGAATAGGTGGAATGGGAGATATTGTTACTGCCATGTTTGGAAAAAACAACCTGAAAAGTCTGTTTTTGAAGTAACATTATTGAAAAGACTTCTGGTTCATGGGTCATTCATGAATTATCTATTCATACCCATTGCCTATATTTAAATCTTCATTTTTGACCATTCATTTGTATATATGCTTTGTATATTGAGAATATTAAGCTGTTATCTATCATATCTATTATCAATATTTCTTTTTCTGGGAACATTCCTTTTTATGTGGGTTTCAATGGCTTTTTAAAGAGACTACACTGGTATAAGTATCCCCAGCACACATGCTGTGCTGTGGCTAAGATTATAGGGCCATTCAAGTCCTTTGGGCTTCTATGTGTTACACATGTGAAAATGAATAATTTATGAATTAATATAAGGACATTATACTTGCTCTAGGGTTTAGGGAATGTATCATTCTTGGGAGATACTTAAATGGAAGTAAGTCCAAGAAAATTAATAAAATATTTCTATACTAATTATGCAAAAATTAGCATCTAGAACATAGTAAGTGCTTGTTTAATTGCTGGCTTCCTTCCAAATTCTCTTTTATCAATAATGATCTTAGTTTGGGTTCTCCCAGAAGCATTCCCTGAATGGTGTAAGTAGTGGGTGTAAATAGCTTATCTGTGACAGTCATACAGCAAGCAGAGTGAGGTGGTCAGAAAGGGAGACAGGCTGGCACAAGAACAGAGACAGAGACCAATGGAACAGGTCTGAGAACCCAGATATAAAACCACCCTCATATAGCCATCTAATCTTTGACAAAGCAGACAAAAACATACACTGGGGAAAAGAATCCTTATTTAATAAACAGTGCTGGGAAAATTGGATAGTCACATGTAGAAGACTGAAATAGGATCTGCACCTCTCACCACTTACAAAAATCAACCATGGTGGAAAACAGACTTAAACCTAAGGCATGAAACCATAAGAATTCTAGAAGGAAATATTGGAAAACTCTTACAGGAATTGGCCTAGGCAAATAATTTATGAAGAAGACCCTAAAGGCAATCACAGCAACAACAAAAATAAATAAATGGGACCTGATCATATTAAAAAGCTTCTGCACAGCCAAGGAAACTATCACAAGAGCAAACAGACAACCTACAGAATGGGAGAAAATGTTTGCATGCTGCACATCCAATAAAGGGCTGGTAACTAGAATCTACATAGAACTCAGGAAAATCAGCAAGAAAAAAGTCAAACAACACCATTAAAAAGTGGGCAAAGGACATGAAAAGAAATTTTTCCAAAGAAGATAGACTAATGGCCAAAAAACATATGAAAAAATGCTCATCGTCTCTAATCATCAGGGAAATGAAATCAAAACTACAATGAGATATCACTTATCTCCAGCGACAATGGCCTTTATCAAAAAGTCACAGAACAATAAGTGGCATGGATGTGGAGAGATAGGAACACCCATACTGCTGGTGGGACTGCAAACTAGTGCAACCTCTGTGGAAAGTGATCTGGAGATACCTCAAAGAGCTACAAGTAGAACTACCATTTGATCCAACAATCCCATTACTGGGCATCTACCCAAAGGATCAAAAGACATTCTATAAAAAAAGACATATACACTAGAATGTTTATAGCAGCACAATTTACAATTACAAAGATGTGGAAACAACTCAAGTGCCCATCAATACATAAGTAGATTTATAAAATGTGGTATATATATACCATGGAGTTCTAGTCAGCCACAAAAAACAATGGTGATATAGTACCTCTTGTATTATACTGGATACAGCTGGAACCCATTCTACTAAGTGAAGTATCATAAGAATGGAAAAACAAGCACCACATGTACTCACCATCCAATTGGCATTATCGATTAGCACTTATGTGCACATATAGTAGTAACATTCATCAGGTGTCAGGTAGGTGGGAGGGGGAGGAGGGGATGGGCATATTCACACGCAATGGATGCAGTGCACACCGTCTGGGGGATGGACATGCTTCAAACTCTGACTCAGGTGTATCAAAGGTAATATATGTAACATAAACATTTGTATGCCTGTAATATGCTGAAATAAAAAATAAAAGAATAAAAAGAGAAAGGGATACAGGCAAGAGAGGATGCTGTTATATTGGGCTATCCGTGTGGACATGAGGGACTCAATCCACTGAGGCTCTTTAAAGGCTATAAAGAACACCCCTCAGAATAATCTCAAGAAGTGAGGAAGCTAGCATATCAGGCCATCAGTTCTAGTCCTTCATTGACTGAGTGTTATTACTGGAAGCATTAACCTACTGGCATCTCCAGCCTACCCTAAATGCAGGTGCTTGAGACAAGAAGCCATTGGCACATACAAGAACTGCTTACAAAGCCACAGGTGACCTCTGTGGCAGGCATAGGTATAGTACAGGGCTCTAGCAGCACCTTCTGCGGTGATATACTGAACAAAGGGGAAAAGAAAAGAAAAACAATAAAGGTAGAATAAGAGAAATGGAGTAAGGAAAAAAGGAAATCTATTTGTGGAGGAAAGGTTAATTTTCCTACACCTTTGAAGAATTAGGTAAAATCAACTACTTTCACTATAACTTTGGGGATCAACTAATATAATTGAAAGCTTTAAAAAATTTTATATTCAATTATTTGAGATGAATGTGTGAATAGGTACTTTTCTTAGTCAAAAATAACAGACTTTAGCTGAGAGTTATCTACTCAAAAGCTGCCTCTTTGAATGGAATAGAAAAGGTGTTGGAAAAGCGAATGTTAGTTTACTACAAACATATGAGAGTTCTGATAAAATGAAAGTGCAAAATGGAACAGAAATCCATTTCTCCTTCCTTCTTCCCTCCCTCCCTCCCTCCTTCTGTTCCTTCCTTCCTCCTCTTTCCTTCTTTCCTCTTTTTAGGAATGTGCAACTCAGAGAATGTTGTTGAAAATGTGTACGGCCAAGTATAGATTTAGCCTTCTATAACTTCACCTTTAACTTTTAAAGGACCTCTTAAGATAATGAGATTGTTCTGATTAATTGTTGCCTATCCTTCAGTATGCATTTGACTCTTAGAAACTGTATACTCTTTACATTAGCTGCAAGCTGCCGCAGTCTGATTACCATTCAGTAAGAATATCTCTGTGAATGATAATAGAATTAACTTAACAAACATACAGAGTAAAATGAAATGTCAACTTTTATTTCATACTTTTCTCCCATCTGCCAGAGTGATTTTAAATACCAGCCTTAAAAAGTGAAGAGCAACCAGCCGGCCTTTCAGCGGGGCTTACGTGCGGCTGCCTGTGAGGTGTGGAGTTCGGGTTTTTCTGCACACTGGCTCACAACACTGCTGAGCCCTGGCCTGGTGGTAGCACTGGGCTGCCCATGGCAGTGATCTCTTGTCCATCTGTGCCTTTTCTCTGCTTGAGATAAGCTGTTATGTTTGAACAGCTCTGTTTTGTCCTTCCTTTTCTGAAAGTTTCTCGAGTTCTGCATCTTGGCTGTGGGTGGCATTGGCCAAAGTTCTGCTTTCCTCTTTCGAGGGAATGCTGTGTCTTCTCTTCCTTTCCAGAGTGCTGTTCTTGTTGGTAGTGAACCAGCAACATGCATCGCTATGTTTTGGAGTTTCTTGGTAATTGACGAAATATGGAAGCTAGATTGTGGGAAGATAAAAAGTGTTTAATTTTTAATCTCCCTGGATAAATCTGGGGGATAAATACCTGGGATATTAGTAACCTACCTAGAATAAATTAGGCACTTCAGTCAGATTCTGCTATGGTGCTGTGTACATTTCCTTCATATTACTTATCAATGCTTACTTACTATATATTTTCCCCATTTGTTTATCTTCTATAGTTCTATTAGAATGCAAATTCTAAGAAGGCAAAGACTGTATTCTTTCTGTGGAAGTATACTTCCAGCATACTTGGTACATTGTAGGTACTCAAGAGATAAATCTTGAATAATTGAGTAAAGGACATCTTGCTGCCTCTTGATTCCATCCACTTTGAAGTGTATTGTGTTGAGAATCAATAAAATGGGCAAGAACTATGCCCATTTTTATACAGTGATGTTACCTGGAGGGTTCACTGCAAATTTATCTCAGAACAGTTCTTCCTTTCACTGCAGCATACAAAGAGTTAAAAAAAATGAACTAATTAGAAATAATGAACTATCTCATCTCCTGCTGAAAGACACATGTTCTTCTAGCAAGTAGCACCCAAGTTAATCTGAGTTTGAGGCTGGAGGTTGCAAGGTCACATTGCCTAAGGCCTAAGGTGCGTAAGAAATCCAAAATAATAAGTAAGGGGCCCTGGAAGGTAATGATGCAGATATGAAGGCAGAAATGTTGAAAGAGAAAAAATGCGAGCTAAAGAAGCCAGGATGAGGAGCTGTAGGCACTGGTGAAGTGGTGATTGCAGGGATATTTGGGAAGCTGGGGAAGTTTGCCAGTTGACCAAAGGTGGTGGTGAGGTGAGAGTTACTTCTTGGTCACAACAGCTTCCCAGAGCGGTGGCTCCTATGTCTATTCTTTCTGCCATTAGAAGCAATAACACAGGCCTTCCCAGGCTGCCTTGCTGGGGATCCCTTCTCTTCTTGTAAACTACTGCTTCCTCCTGAGCAGCATGGCTCTCTGCTGGAGACTTGGTCCAGTCATCTGTGAAACACCCCAATGCCTTCTACAGTGTTTCCACAGTGTCTCAATGTCAGCAGTGCTCATTTTTTAAGAGAGCCAAATTCATCTTTGTATAGTTCTGATTGCTAAAATTTCTTTTTATAAGTGATATTTTTGTATATTTTATCTTTTGATTTTAATTCTACTCCTTAGGGATTGATAGATCAAATCTTGTTACTCTTACACATGATTTGGTTTTCAAAATACTTGAAGACAGTCATTATTCCCTGTACTGGTCAGGGTAATTAACACTACTGACCATATCAGACAAGCCCTGAAATCTCAGGGGCTTGGAACAATAAAGACCTATTTCTTTCTCATGTGGGACAGGATGCTTTTCTGAATTTTATAACTATACTTTCTGGAGCATGTAGTTTTTAGGCTTGTTTTTCCAGAGGAAAAGAAAGATGGAAGCCAGAAAGTAACTGTTAATTGCCTTGTCCTTGAGGTGACACATCACTCAGTCCACAGCCAGAGCTAATCATGTGGCCATAGCCTACCTGCGAGGGAGTCTGGGAAATTTATGAGACCACGTGGATATTTGGTCAACTCTAAATGTGTCGTTTGATGTATGATACCCTCATTTTAAAAATTTTTTCAACTGGCTGAATTTCTCAGAGCCTTTAATCTAATATTTTCTTTTTTTCCCTTTCAATTATTTCTTATAGGAAAGAATTCCAAGTACCCTCATACCCTAAAACATCTAGTGGCCCCCATATAATTTATAAACTATACAACAGCACAGTTTTGCATCACTGTATCCAAGCACCTTTCCCCCCACAAAGCTTAAAGACTAGTGGGACATATAAATAGGAAATTAAAGTAGGATGTGAGAAGTGTATTGAAGGAAGTCTGGAGGTTATAGCCACACACAGGAGAAATAGCTAAGCTCAGTCCTGTCTGAATAAAGAGATCTCTAATTTGAGATCTAAGGAATTAATCAGAGTCAGTCAGGTAGCGGGAAAACTGAGAGTGGCTGTGTCAGGGCAGAGGGAAGGGCATGTGTAAAGTTCAAGGCCCAAGGACAGCAGTGAGCATGATGCATTCACAGAACTACTAGAACTTCACTTATACTGGAGGATGTAATGTCAAGAGGGATCGAGCAGGTGTGAGCTGAGATGTAAGCACTGGCCAGATCATTCCAAAGCCTATAAAATATAGTTTTGGCTTTATTATAAGACCAGTGGGATTCATTGAAGTTTTTAAGCAAGGAGATGGATGGGTCAGACATATATTAGAAAGTTTATTTTGGCTTTAGTGTGGCGAGATCAGAGTCAGACTAGAATGGGATGAATTTAAAAACAAAAAGATCAGTTAGGTGACCATCCTAATAAGCCAAATGGAAATATATAGTATTGTGTAAGAAGGTAAAAGCAAAGATATTGGAGAACTTAAATGATAGGCTTTCAAGTTATCTTCAACCTGCTCCACCCAGAACTCATCTCCACTGGGATTTCTGACTCAAAGGAACCACATCCAACTAGATGTTTCCAACACACCAATGTTGTAAATAGCCAAACTTTCAGATTGCCTTTAAACAGGACACTGGGATTGATGTGTATATATTTCTCTCTCAGTTAAAATTTGAGCTTATTTGGGGGCCATATTTTGTTTATTTTTATCTACAGTTCTAGGTATACAATAAATAATGAATGCTAATTTAAAACCCAAATACAGCATAACATGTAAAACTAAACTAATTTTGAAATCATTCTTATTATAAGTACATCTACTGTCTCTCAGATTATCTATCAAGTAATTCCCTGACCTTACAAAGCTGCTCTGGAATCCATTTATGGTTGAATGCCTTTACTTACCAGCAGGAAGAAAAGTAACCAAAAATTGATTAAGTGGATGAAGGGGCTCCCCAATAATGATTTTGCTCAGAGGAAAGTTAGCATGGGATTGACTTTCTCTTTAAACTACTATCTAACAAGGCCAGGCGCGGTGGCTCACACCGGTAATCCTAGCACTCTGGGAGGCCGAGGCAGGCTGATAGCTCAAGGTTGGGAGTTCAAGACCAGCCTGAGCAAGAGCAAGACCCAGTCTCTACCAAAAATAGAAAGAAATTAATTGGCCAGCTAAAAATATATAGAAAAAATTAGCCAGGCATGGTGGTGCATGCCTGTAGTCCCAGCTACTCAGGAGGCTGAGGCAGGAGGATCAACTGAGCCCAGGAGTTTGAGGTTGCTGTGAGCTAGGCTGATACCATGGCACTCTAGCCCAGGCAACAGAGTGAGACTCGGTCTCAAAAAATAAATAAATAAATAAATAAACTACTATCTAACGAGAAAAAACTATTAATAATTAATTATGTTCATTCTTTGAAGATAGATTAAAAGTATAAATTTTTGAAAGTAATGTCATAGGAAACATGGCAAATAGTACGGTGTCTTTTTGACATAAATAGGGAAAGAGATAAAACATTTATTCTGATCCTCAGACTTCAAGGCATCAAGTTCCAACATCTAGAGAGATTTGTTGACCTCATCTTGATTACAGGTATTGAACTTCCTTGGTTCAGTATCACTTCACTTAGTTCAAGTGTCAATGTTGAAAGACATGTAGGAAGATGTTCATTACAATTGCACAGCATAAATGTGACATATATGTGGCAGCCTATTTACACAAATATCTTCAGATGAGTGACTTGACCATTTACCCAAAAAGGAGCCAACTTGGGCTTGCATAGTTAAAGTAGGATCACTCTGTTTTGGCAAAGAAATGAACATCTCAGTGGGAGCTGACCACCGCCACAGACTTGAGATTCCTGTTAAATTAAGATTATCCAACCCCACTGAGTAGGAAAATCCATTTATATATTTACACCCCAAAGCTCTTAATTTTCCAGACAGGTCTTAATAAGAAGTACTATCCTTTATACAAGAAAACTAAATATTTATCACATTCCTTTCTTTTCCCAACTAAGTTGTGTAATAAATATTAATAACAGAACATTGTGGCCACTAATTTTCCTAACAGATTTCAATTTCAAAAATGTTTCACTTTAAATATTTAAGCTTCATGAGGAAAGGATCTATTGGTCTTCGCTGCATCCTAATCACACACAGAGAAAGTGTTCAGTAAATATTCATGGAGTGAATATATGAATCAATGGTTTACATTGATCTTATTTTGTATTTTTTCTCCTCGATAGCTCTAAATAGTTAATTTTACCATGCTCTTAGTCCAATTAGGACTAGGTTTATAATCAACACTATGGTTTATACTAAAGTATAAAATTTAATTTTAAAATATTAAGTCAGTTATAAAAACCTATACATTTTTCATAGAAAAGTGTTTAATAATGCTAAATCATTCAAAATGCCTCTTCACTTGATATTTTAAAGAAGCATATTTAAGGAAAATGTTCCTTTTTTTGTTAACTGATTTATACTTCAGCCATTGACAAAATAATAATCCTTATCATGATCATCATAATCCAAAACATGTATTCAAATATTTTTATAGATGTTTAAAGATTTTAAAGAGACTTTAGATAATAGAGTTTCTTTTGATTTTCACATGGTCTGGGTTTGCAATTTTGCTTTTAGGGACTTGAGGGGACAGGAATGTGGCATTTGTAGTTACAGGTTCTGATTGAAGAAAGGTCCCAATTTAGCTCTGCCAACTGGGCATTTAAAATTGTCTACCTGAATCTTCATCATGCCAGTAGCTCTGCATCAGTGATTTAGTAACTAATTGGCAGTAACTTCATACCTTTCTTTAAGAATAAGGAAAGGAAACTCAAATCTATTAGCTATCAAAATAAACCAGTCTCTTTTGAAATTTATACTTATTATGAAAATGTTAATTATGGATTTTTTTTTAAAATGAGAAAGTGTATAGGATATAAATGTTAAATGGAATGCATTTTATTGAAAAATATAGATGCAAATACACAAGGATTTGAAGCTAACATGCAAAAATTAAAATAGCTATTCAGGGTTCAAGGTTATGGGTAACTATTTTTCCTTTCACAAAATTGTATTAAAAACTGTTACAGCATTATCTTTTTTATTTTTGAAATCATGCAGCAGTACAATTTGTTGCCATTATAGTACAAAAAATTATTTTGAAAATGTTAACTCACAGCCTAGGATTTCTTTGTAAAATGGACATGATATCTTTGGAATTGCTTATGGTATTCTGTATTTCTAATACAGGTTTGAGTTTATACTACTTTTACCTACTTATTCAAAAGCAAATATTCTTCATTTATATTATGACTAAACTATAATATTAAGTTCAGGCAAGTCTAATTTTTAACAATTCTAAACAAAAAATAAACTTTGGATAATAGGTATTCAGATACACTACAAACTGGAAATGACTAAAATACAAATGATTATTAATGAAAAGGAAAAAGAAATTGTCATACTCATATGTACTATCAATGCAAGTCAACACTGATTGATAGTTTAAAATCATTTTTGAAATCTTTCTTAACTCATTTGTCATTTTAAAATCTTGTATGTTAAGATGTTATCACTTGTGGTATACTTATCAGTTTGTGACAGATATAAATAATAACATTGTCTGATAATAAACCTTGAACTCATGTCTCTGTATTTGTGACAGAGAAAAGATTAATAACTGAAACATGATTATTTCACGAATGGAATAAAACTTCTTTTTTCTTAAAATTATATTTCTCTAAAACTATATGAAACAGTTATTAATGAGAAGCAATGCAAGTTTTATGCATAAAAGTACCTTGTCATTTTTTCCTGCTTTCTTATCCATAAGCAGATCTTTAATTTTAGGCAATAGTACAGTCCTATCATTGTCCACGACATGAGCTTTCCTTCTCAAGAAAATTTGCAAATCACCTTTATATCACAAATGAGAAATTATTTCATCTATCTGACACCACCAAGTAACAGCATACATTAAAATTTCTGTCAGTGATCAATTGAGGAATATTGTAAGTGGTTAAACAAGGAACAGACAGAAAGGACAACTGAGTCTGATGAATGACTGCTTAATCTGGAGAAACCAGATTCTACAAAGAAGAAATCTTTTGTGAAACACACACACACACACACACACACACACACAGCCCTCACAGCCAGTTAGAAGGAAATGTTGATATTATTAAATATACAAGGCTGCCAAATCTTCCCATGTAATACTAAGCATCAGAATAACATTCTAAGCATAAAAAGATTTAGAAAGAAAGAGAATCATGGCTCTGGAATGACCAGTCAATAATATGACAGCTATAAAAGGCCTATTTGGAATTCAGAGATCAAAACAGAGCTGCAGTCTTTGCAGCTCCATTAGGAATTAGGTCCAAACCACTCCCCTTTTTTATGACAGTATTCAACTGTGCGCTTTAGATCTTCCCAACAGAAAGCCTAATGAGCCCTGTGGAGGCCACACTACCTGCCAAGAAAATAATCCACCCTCCAAAAGCCCCAGTGACAATATTCCTCAATGCTCAGAAAAACTGCTGAAATGTTGTCATTCAAAAGACTTTCTGCAATCCTCCCTGGCAATCCTGTAGAATGTAATGAGTGAAAAGCCAAAGTACACCAAAAAACCATCATCTCCAAATTTAGTAAAAAAGTGCTATACATCAGAAAATTAACTACTGACTGTCAAAAATGACCTTCATGAAGTGTCAAACAATGCCTGTCATGGATTCTCAAATTAGCCCAGCAGGAATGCTCAATAACTAACAAGAGGCCACAGTTTTTTGATTCATTGCTCTCCTAATGTGCAACCTGTTCTAAAAATTCTTATTGCCGTTTAATTTTAGAGATACATTTTAAGATAAAATAATCCCCAGGCCATTGAGAGAGGAAACCTAGTAGCGAGAGTGTTACAAAGAAGAGAGTTGTCTTTTTTCCTTTTCCTATTTTTTACTGCCTTTTTTACTTCTCATTGGCTGTTTCTTTCTTTTGTTCTCATCAAGTGTCAATATTATTTTTACTTTCACATTTAAAAAAAGACAGTCTACCTTCTGGGGCATTTAGAAATAAATATTTCTGACCCTGACAAGGCTACTCCCTGCTAGATTGCTAGAAAAAAATGGAAATGCAGTCATGAGTAAGGCACCATATCTGCCTTCAAAGAGCTTGTATTATAGTTATTATACAGACAGGTACAATTGCAATTTGCAACACAGAGTACTAAGTACTGTAATAAGGCAACAATAGTAATCTAAATAGAACCTTAAGTGTGTACCAAGTGTAGTCTTGGAGAATCTGGAAATCTTTCTGGAGAAAATGATGATTAAACCGAGACCTAAAAAAAGGAATAGTAGTTGCCATCTAAATGTGCCACCCTTTGATTATATAATAAAGAACTTAAAAGATCAAAGTTGTGATTTCAGTTGGTAAGTCACTTAAGCTTTGTGTCTTGATTGACTCTTCTCTGAAACTAATTTTGCCAACTTTTGAGGGTTACTATAGTATAGAATAGAATAAGGATAGTATGGTATAGTAAGTATAGTATAGAATAAGGACATCTGAGACAAATAAACTAAAAATGAGTATCCAATGACAATATGCTACTATATATTTTATTAATTATGAAAGCTTACATAGTGTGGTAAGCAACTATTAAGATGACCTTTAAATACCCCACCTGCTGTATTCACTTCCTGTGTAATGCTCTTCCCTTTAAGATGATCTGGACTTGCTGACTCACTTGTAAAGATAGAATACGGCATCAGTGATGGCATGTCATGTCCAAAATCCAAGTGATAAAGACCGTGACTGCTGCATTGGGGTTTCAACTTTCAGGTGAGACCACAGACCTGGCTGACAGCCACCTCCTCAAAGACATTGAGCCAGGTGTAACCTGTTAAGCTGCACCTGGATTTCTGTCAGGCTCATTAAACACCTTAGCATTGCCATTGAAGTTCCAGAGGGACTATGAATTAGAAGAAAAGAACATGACCAGAACTAAGTGAGTCATCTAAAAGGGCAAAACTAAAATATTCCCTTTCTAACAAAGCATAAAGTAAGACAGCCTCCACAATATCAAGATAATCAGGCAACAATTTAACTGCACACTAAGACAAATCTCAATACTATTCAGAGGAATATAACGGAACTCAACTCACATTATCCACAAGTATTATCTAAATTTTCCAGTCCAAAATTTAAAGAAATTGTAAACATGAAAAAGAAAAACACATATAAGTAAGAAAAAGTCAGTCAATAGAAATAAATCCACAGATGTTGAATTTAGTAGACAAAGACTTTAAAACAACTATGATAAATGTCTTTAAAAACCTACAGTGAAAGTGATGTCATTATTAAAGAAATAGAAAATGTCATGAGATAGCCAGAGCTACAAAATGATCCAAATGAAACTCTTAGAACTGAAAAATGCAATATCTGAAATAAAAAATCTATCAGATAGAATTAACAATGGACTGGAAGAAAACACAGACCAATGTATCAGTGAATTTGTAGCCAGAGCAGCAGAAATCATCCAAGTCAAAAAAAAAAAAAAAAATGAACAGAGCCCAAAAACCTGTGGAACAGCATCAAACCATTTAATTAACTTGTAGTCCAGGAAGAATAGATAGGGAGAATGGAGCAAAAAAATATTTGAAGTAGAAAATACTAGGCAAAAATTTTCTAAATTAGATTATAAAAAGCAATCTACAGAGGCAAGAAGCTAAGCAAACCTCAAGCAAGATAAAAACAAAAAGAAAGCCACATTTAGTCATTTCTATATCAAACTGCTGAAAAGCAAAAATAAAGAAAAAATCTGAAAAGCAGCTAGAAGATAAAAGGTACATTATACACAAAAGAAAAAGAATAAAAATAATTTCTGATTTTCCATCAGAAACAACAGAGGCCAGGAGACAATGGGATACCACCATTAAACAGATATTTGAAAAATAATCTGTCAACTTAGAATTCTATATCCAATGAAAAAGCAAAATAATAACACAGCTGTAAGAATTTATCACCAGCAGACCAACAATGTAACAATAACTAACAGAAATTCTTTAGGCTGAAACAAATGACACCAGATGGAATTCTAGATCCCCAGGAATGAGTGAAGAGTACCAGAAATGGTAAATATAAAATACTAATTTTATTTTTTCTTATTTTATTTTTTTGCTTACATTATTTTAATGTTTTTACTTATTATATTATTTTTTCTTACATTAACATTAAATAAACTATTTACAAAACAGTAAGTGAATCTACAATACAATCACTTACAAAGATGCCAAGGCAATTCAATTGAGTAAGAATAATCTTTTCAACAAGTGCTGCTGGAACAATTAGATATAAATAAAAGAAAAATTAACCTTTATACATACCTCCCACCATGCACAAAAATTAATTAAAAATGTATCATAGACTTAAACATAAAAGCAAAATTTATACAACTTTAAGAGGAATACATAGGAGAATCTCTTCACAGTTTTTTTTTTTCCAAAAATTTTATTGGGGGAAAACTACAAAGCATTTACAGTACAATGTTTACAGTCACAATTTGTAGTGAGCTGATTTCCCAAAGTATATTACCACTCAAGTTGACTTATCCTGTTACATTCAAAAACCTACTCTGTCAAAGTAGTCCAGAGAGTACATACATAGTGCTCTAACTGTACCTACATACAACCAACACTCCATTTTAAGTGTACAATTAAATGATTTT
>CAUYRT010078017.1:0-21952 GCA_963574885.1 Lepilemur ruficaudatus | reverse complement strand
ACAGGGTTTGAGAAGACTGATTCCAATTTTGAAAGAAATTCTACTGTGGGTAAAACGCTGTCAAATAGCATTGCATGCTACAGAGGAATCTTTCCTAAAAGGAAGAGTCGATGAATGGGGAAAGCTTTATTCTTGTCTTATTTTCAAAATTGCCACAGCAACCACCACCCTGGTCAGTCACCAGCCGGCCACACTGAGGCAAGACCCTCTACCAGCAGAAAGATCGTGACTCATTGAAGGCTCAGATGGTTGTTAGCATTCTTAGCAATAAAGTGTTTTTTAACTGAGCGATGTGCATATTTTAGATATAACGTATTTGCACATTTAATAGACTGTGACTAGTGAAAACAACTTTTACATGCACTGGGAAACCAAAAAAGTATATGTGACTCACTTTATTGTTGTATTTGCTTTATTGCAGTGGTCTGAAATCAAACCCACAGTATCTCTGAGGTGTGCCCACACATCTTGATTTAGTGATCAGAAGAAGTGAGAGGACATTTTTAACGGCAATCTTCAAGAAAAGGCATGGAGATGGTATTGATACATGGGAAGCACTGAGGGGTCAGCCGGAAAGAGGCTGTGTGTGGTGCAGTAGTGAAACACCAGGGTTGATAAGTCACTTGAAGATAGAAACTTGCAAGACATTATCATGTTGTGCTTACAGCCACCAACCTGAGCTGGATGCTTGGCTTGTGTCTGTGTAATCAATGAGAAAAAAGGGAATAACTAATCAGAATTCATTCCAATACCCTGCGAGGAAAAATAGAAATTACAGCTATAACAAGGAAAAACAAAAAGAGAAGGAAAAACTCTGGACAAACCATTCAAAAGTCTTATCTGCAATCAGGTTCAAACAACTAAATTGTTCAATTTACTAAGAATCTTGTTCTGTGTAAGCAACAACTGAGAACCATCCCATCATTCTCTCTCCTAGCAAAATTACCTAATTCAAATAACCAGTTATGTCATTCACACGGTGCAAGACTAACTTTGTCTCTTACCCATTTTCTTATTTTCCAGGAGGTTACAGCAGATCTATGTGGTTGCTTTTGCCTAATTTGACCTGGCCCACTGACTACAATGTTCCTTCTCTAGGATTTTAGATTGGGGACTTGGGGATGTCAATCTGGTTTTTATCTTAAATGGGTATGAGGCAAACCTGTGAATGAGAGTTACCATATAGCCATCTGGTCCAGAAACCAGTAAAAACTAATCTGCAAGATTAGAATAACAGAGAGGAATATATCCAAGCTAGCAGGCTGGACACAAAAATAATGTAAGAGATTAATGGTAGCGCTGACCTACCCCAGCTGAGCAAAGCCTGTATCACCTGAACCTTATCTGAACCCCTGAACCCACGAGGGAGCCCAGCTGAGATTAGTACAGTCATTCAGCCAATCTTAACCTGCAATAGCTGACCCTCAATCAACCCACAGCCATGTAAGAAATAAATGTTTATTGTCCTATACTGCTGAGATATTTTGGTTGTTAGGCAATATCTTGTAAAACTAGCTAATTGAATTGAATTAATAAAATTTCTGAACTAATTAGAGTTTCACAATATACCTCTGTATTCTTACATTTCTTTTTTTCATAAAACTGTTCATACAAGTAAGTGAGACCCACCAAGCAAACAAAACCCATCTCATATACTAAAACATGCTAAAAAGGAAAAAAAAAACACAGCATATTAAGGCCAACATTCTATTTATTGGGAGTTTGGTATGGTTTGAATGTGTTCCCCAAAGCTCATGTGTTCGAAACTTAATCACCAATGGAACGGCGTTGAGAGGTGGTATCTTTAAGAGGTGACTAGGTAATGAGGGATCTGTCCTCATGAATGAGTGGATGTCCTTATCTCAGGGGTAGGTTGGCTATAAAAGCAAATGTGGCCCTCTTGCACACTCTCTCATCACATGGTGCCTTTCACCATGGGATGACAAAGCAGGAAGGTACACAGCATATGCCCGGCCACACTCTTGGACTTCCCACCCTCCAGAACTGTAAGCCAGATAAATTTCTGTTCAATATGAATTACTCAGTCTGGGGTATTCTATTATAGCAGCACAAAACAGACAAAGACAGGGTTCCTATGCAAAACACAAACAGTGACACAAGTCATTCACTTCGTTCATCCTGCCTAAATCTGCCAGCAGCTTCTTTAGAGGGTGAAGAGTGATACTCCAAGGTAGTACTGTGTTCCTCTTTCAAAGTTTATTTTCTCTTCTAACCCATCTCAAGTTAGCTATTTTATTTCCCACTTTTTCAAGGTCATGCTTTCAATTAGGGATTGCTAGTAAATGGACCTGCTAAAGGACTTGTAGGAGGGTATGGATGGTTATGTCATACTGTATCATCCATTCTGCCTACATTCACTTCTGTTTTCATGGATCCTTTGGAGATGCAACATCTTAACCCAAAGACATGAGTCTCTAAGAGCAAAGTTTCAGACCCTGTGATGGGTGGGGAAGTATTCCCCTAACCTCCCCCATCAAATACGAGTATAGATTAAGTCCTGTTGTGCCCAGAGACGTAAACCTATCAGACAATGGAAAGAGAGATTGCCAATTTTTCATAAAGAATGTTTGTTTTTGTTTTCCCCCAGACATTTGTAAAAAAATGAAACTGGAGAAAGAGTAGAAAGCAAAAATATGCCTATTTGTGTGCTTGTGGGTTGGTGGTAAACAAAACTTTGGAAGACCCGAGACTCATCACTTTCTAGTGCTATTGCATAGATACCTCCTGGTTTCTCGGTTTCTCATAGAGCTAAGACCCAGGTCACTGTAGGAAGTAAAATGCAGGATGAGAATTTTTTCTTTCTGTTTTGTTTCTGCTTTTCCCAAAGGCCTCCTGACACGGAGAGATAGATGATGGCCAGTGGCAGGGATCAAGAAGCACACCCCTTGCTGCCTGGGCTCCAGGAGTCACATTTGTCATTCCCAGGGCTTTCCCCTCAGTGGAACTTCTCATCATGGGGTCTGGCTTGAGTGCACGGAGGAGAGGGAGCCAGGGGTATAGGGTGAGACATCATTCTTCATCACTCAGGCAGGAAAAGGAAGGATAGGAAGGGGAGGGAAAAAGGAGCCATCCATGACTGAGTCTTGATTAATTACCAGTCTTGACAGTGACAAGGAATGTGGAAAACAAAGCAGAAAGATAAAAAAAAAAAAAAAAAGTGACTTTAGAGCTTCTTCCTACACAGAAAATAACTACCTTAAATTAGAAAAATCAGTTAATCACATCAGATGTCTTACAGGCAGAATCTGAGAATTTGGAAACCATAAATAAACAAATAGAGCTCAAGACTTGTATTTTCTGGAAGGTCCAGCACATCCAGGAGATCTGAAGGTGTGAGAAGAGTATCTCTGAAAGCCAAAGCCAGGTTTATGCACACACATTTCATTTGTATCTTGTGTGCCTTCTCTCAGTGCTGAAAAGCAATTGTTAACACCGAGAAACACTAAGAATTACAGGGTCTGACTGTCTATCCTGTCCCATGAATGAAATTCTATAACCCCTGGTTTCTTTTGGGAGAGCCCTCTAAAGGATATCTTTGCCTTTTCCTTACTTTCTCCCACAATATCAGCAAGCCTCAAAAGTACCCAGACAAAAATACCCTCAAGCTACCTTCTGGTATGCTAGAAATTTCCAGAAGTAGAATTGCTCTTCAGGTCAGAGAATCCTGTTCTTGGGAAATCTCAGTGAAACTCCAAATATGTTCACTTGGAAGTTCCCCAAACAAATTGTGTCAGCTTCACAATTTAGCCCAAGGCTAGGCAGTTTCTAGTTCTTTCTGGGAACAGAGGGAGGGAAAAGATGGTTCTGGCACTTTTCCATGTTAAAGTAGGTATACATATGCTATTAATTGAAATAATCTGAGCAATCACTGGAAATGGTACAGGGTGAGACGAATTCTGGGAAAACGCAGTATCAAGGTCTGAGTCAAATGAAAGTTTCTTGTTGTCTAAGGATCCTAGAAACTTCTAAAACGATTCTGTTTCTCCCACAGAAATGCTGTTGATATATGAATGTGCTCTGAAAATTGCACTAATCACATTAGACTATAAATTATCTCATTGCACTTTAAAACTTGTAAATAGTTATTCCCCTTAATGCATTTATAAGTTTGTCTCATCTGGATTGAATTATTAATAATCATATTTGCATTCTAAAAATTGGAGTCCTAGAACAAATTGAAAATTGAACAAATTCTGTAAGGCAGTATTACTCAGAGATAAACTGTTCCATACTTGGTAGGAATTCTGAGATAATCTCATCCAAGAAAAACACTTTAGAAATCTTTTTACTCATTCAAGGCTCTCACTTCTCCTATGTTTCTTCTCCATCCACCTTATTTTTCTTTTCTTTTCCATACTAATCTCCTTAAGATGCTTCCATATAACTGTGATTGAACTGAGAGTTTAAACAAGTTTTCCCCTACCCATTAGATACTTTGACCACTTGGAACCTCAGTTTCATTTGAGAGGTGTCTTCCCAATGATGAAAAAATGTTCAGAGCTTATAATAATTAATAAACATTGCTAAAGGTTTGCAAAATTAAAATTGGACTGCAATATAAGCTTAAAGTGCTTAGAACTATGATTTATTCAAGGATTAATGCAATAGCAATATAATCTAAATCTAAATAAATTAGATTCCAAGACACTCTTGCTTGTTCACATTTCTCCCCTGCTTTCTTTTAACCACATCCCTTGTTCTGTGACACTGCTAATACACTACTAAAGGTTGAAATAAATCTCTCTAACCAATCTCTTGCCTGTACAATTTAAAACCAAAGTCAGATCCAGAGTATAAAATCCATCTCTCTCCTTCCTTTAGTGTTCTCTTTAATTTATGTTCCTTTAAACATCACTATTCTTATTTAGAGGCTACAGCATATTTATATTATCACCATTCTTCCCAGACGTTCAACTCTTTTCAAGTATTTTTTTATTATCTTTAAAACCCTTCTATGATAAAGCCAAAGGATAAGTTTATATTTTAGCTAATTCTATCCAAGAATCAGACCCATTAAGTTTTTTTACATGTTACTTCTCTGAGCGTGTCAGCCCATTTCTCCCCAGTGACAAGCTTTGCACATAGTAGGCTCTTAACAAGATTAGTCACAGATTCTTCAAGCAGGAAGGGACCCCTGGGGAACATCTACATGTCAATTTTTAGGACTAAGGAGTTGAAGTAACCTTTTATCTTTCAGTACTCACCATACTGGATTAGAGGTTGAATGGCATCCATTTGGTAAATATTATATAATATTACATATATGTACTAGAAAAGATACCTGTGTTAAGTGGTAAAGGCATGTTCTCCCACTGCCAGTGGCACAGTAACATGTAGTGTTATAACACAGTGGAAAGTTCAGGAATATTAAATGTGAACAAATTAGCAGTCAATCCACATTCTAATTACCTGCTGTGTAGTTCTAGGCAAACTTGACTTCTTTGAGCCTCAGTAGGTTGTTCTAAGTGTGGGTTACTAGAAATTTTCAAAATCATATATCAGATGCCTGGCAAATAGAAAACTTTCAATAAAGAATGTTTACTGTTATTGTTGCTAGAGGGAAAGTTCTTATATTTGCCCATCTATGCTATAATGCTGCAATATTTGAACATTTTCTATTTTCTGTCAGAAGACAAATCATGCCAAAACCCCAAAGTGAGTGAGTACATGGTGATGCAGGAAATCAGAGCCTGGACAGCTCCCTGATCGTGCTGGCTGATGATTCCTTTCAGACAGGCCATAGTGTGTAGGCCACGCTGGACCACTGCCCTCAAAAGGCTACCTCCCTGCAGAACTGCCATAGACTAACTGGTGTACAGATTGTCTTTACCTGTCCTGAATCTCCAATCTGTCCCTGCTCTGGCTATTGGCTATGCCTTTGTATTTCAGTTTGCTCTCCCTGGTTTCATAATTTCTTTGAGTTGGTATCTGGCTTGTGTTCTTATATGAGTTTCAGTTTCTGAAATACTGGTATGATGATTTCATCGCGTGTGTCTTGTGGTACAGTGGAATCCCTAGAATTCTAGTCCCATTGACAGACCTTCATTCAAAGACCACAGTAGAATATTTCCTCCTGGGGAACTCTCTGTCGACCGCTGTTGGCTTCTAGTTGCTATTCCCAAGGCACAAAGTGACACTGACTCACTGGAGATGATGGGAAACTCAGTGGGGCAGTCATGTGTGTGTAGGTTTGTTTCATGCTGAAGCATTTGGCTGTCATGCTTTAAACTATGTGCAGTTTTGATCAGGGAGAACCCTGAGACCTTGAGGAATCCTACTGCAGCATAGTTCCTTCATAACGCCTAGGTGTGCTCATTCTCAACAGCTTCTCGGTGATTTAGTAGAAGGCAAAGATGAGAAGGAAGAGGTTTAGAATAAACCAGATTCAGTTTCCCCTTCCCCTTTCATGAATCTCTACCAAGAAATTCAGAATTCCAGGGGACCTCAAGAATCATTTGCTTTTTCACAGGGATTCTCTGGATTGGCAGCTGGAATGTCTACGATCTCTTTCCATCTATAACCTTGGAGTATTGAGAGAAATGAAACATTAATAGAGTTTGGATGTTCCCCTTCAGTAGTACACTGAAGATAGCCAAATGATAGCAATAACCCTAATGAATCCTGAATTCCAGAAAACAGCAACCACTAAATGTCCATTACAGAAAGACCAGTGGCTAATTCTTAATTTTAAAAAGCTTACAGTCTTTAACATAAGGAAAGAGTTTTAGGAGTGTTCATACATTAGACTTAAATTCATTTTCTCAACAAGAATTACTTAATACTTATTATATGCAAAGTGCCCTGGGAGAGAATAGATATAGATGGGGAAGAAAGAGACAAAGAAAAAGAAATCTATTAGTAAATAAGAAAGAGCTGATACTTTACTAACTGCCAAGAACAGAATGATGACAATAAATAAAATTTTCAATAAGCATTATGGGCCTTTTCAACTTAAACTGAAAATGTCTCCATGACAAGAATATTTCTCCTTTCCCTTTTGATGCAATATTTGACCCATAAAGGACTGCTGGCAGTGGCCATCACTGAAAATTATACAGAGTTGTGAGCAAATGAGTAGATGAAACATTATTTCCCTTTAGCAGGTTTTTGAAGGAATGCCCAATATAGACCAACTCCAAAATGCAATATCCTTTCCAGTCAGAACCTATACCCAATTGTAATGTAAATTCCTGCCCCTGCCATAAATATTGTCTTCAGGGAAATCTTTCTCTAGGAAGAGAAAAATCACAGTGTAATACATTTGTATAGACACACAAACCTGTCTTCCCTCTGATGAATCAATAAATATGTTTTTATTGTTACTGTGAAATAGGTTATATATGTATATAGTTGCATGACTTTTTTAATGTATGAAATAATATGGAATTGCACTCAGCATGGATTGACTTACAGTTTTCACGATTCTGTGTCACTGCAGAAAATCACAGGCCTGTATTGCATATATCTTGCTAGGAAGGGACTGAGGAAAATGTCTTTGCTGCAAAAGCAAAAGCCACGTTCATCTCTAGATGATTTGAACTTTGCTTTGGAAATTCTCCACTTTTCAGGGTACTGGGATTGTTGCTTAGTTTCTTCCACCTTTAATCTCTTCCTCTCCCCACACTTTGCACTGCTTTGCCCAACACAATCACATGATCCCTGAACAGAGACCAAAGGAACAAGGCCTAAACACTTACCACAGCCATTTTAAACATAATGACTAACATAATATAGTTATTCAAAAGCATGGTGGATTTAAGGGTGACTCCTCCCTCTGGGAAGTTTGAGGTTATTTGACTCAATTGCTTTTATGGCTTTGTTTAGGGGCTGAAACTGCCTTTTTCTGGAGATCCATTAACCACACTTGCATGGGTGTCCTGGGAATAGGAAACCTTGCTATGAAGGCTATTCTCCAGAAAGATGCCTACTGGAGACTTCAACTTCCATGTATATTTTAAGGAAAATAAGCATGGGTTTACAGGTACAGGCCAAAAACCTAGCAGCAATACAGATTTGCTTCAAAAAGCACTACTCTGTTTCACATATCTCTAATTTAGAGATTTGGGGTTTCTGAAATAGGGGACTTGGAAATACTTCTCAATGTCTGGCCTTATGTTTTGAAACCGATTTTGCAGTAAAGATTCATTTTGAATTCATTACCAAAAGTACTAGATTTAAGAAATTCATGCTACTTTTTTCATTTTAAGCAATACTTCTTCTTAATAATGACTCAAAGCACATTACCAGTATTTTCTTTGCAATGTGGAATGAAGGAACAAGAGAAATGTATACGTTGTTCTATGTAACAAGAACTCTAGGTGACTCCTTATGCTAAAGACCACCTGTGCAAAGGCAAACACCACCTGCCTATATTTTACCAAGACAACTGGCTCAATTAAAGAGTTAAGGTGTCATCCATGTGCTCAACAAACATCTCCTGAGTTGGTGCTTAATGCAAAGCATCACGTTAAGAGATATGGGGAGTAGTGCATACACAGGGCATGACCTATGTCCTCAAGCAGCAGTTTAGTAACACCAGCTGAGACAATCTTCAGTCCCATCCAAGAAAAGTCCATTGTTGAAAATCTCAGAAGGATTTTGTTACAGTACTATATCACCTGTAATACTGGAGAACGACATATGCTATTTTCCTCCATACCTACAAACCCTTTAGAGTGATTAATCTCTGAAAATTACATTATCTGTTAGTAGGGTAAACTTTTATGGTGAGCATTGAATTATTCTGGGGGACAGTATGACATTTACTCAGAACCCAAGGGGAAAGGTCATGTAATCTATCTTAGCTCCAGATGCTTCTCCTATAAGATGGAGATAATAACACTTTCTACCTCATAGGTGTATTGTGAGGATTAAATGAGACAATGAATTTGAATCATTCAGCTCAGTTCCTGGAAATAAATCTTAGCTCTTTACAATGTACACTGTCTGGGTGAGAGGCACACTTGTAATACTGACTCAAACTGTACAAAAGCAATTTATGTAACCAAAATGTTTGCATACCCATAATATTCCGAAATTAAAAAAAAGGAAAATAACAATATAGCATCCTGTTACCTAAGAAAACTGCTAAGTGGTTCTGGAAATTTACCATTCTGATATAAAGAGGTGCTCTAACTCTGCTTATGGTACACTGGTGTGAAATTTTTCAACAAGAAATTATTTGTATGCTTGAAAACTGCAAGCACCGTGCTTTGGTACTCTGGCCAGCATTCTCAATTTTAGAATGGTTCTAGGTGAATGAAGCCTATGGCCTTAGTTAACTACCAAAGCAGGAAAAATGGTGAGGGGGAAACTGGATCGTAGAGAATCTTCCCAGATGTTTATTTCCTTTCATTTAGGTCCGTAGAACATATGGATCAAATGTTCAAAGCTATTAGGAGCAGAGAAAAATGCCAGAATCGATGCTGCCACACATTTTGTACTTACCCTGAATTAATGCTTCTATATCAGTGTTGTTCCTGATTTAACCTCTTGTTAATGGACTTAAACGTTTGATCTATATCTTTTGCTGGCTTGAATACAGAAAAATCCACATCATGGATTCCCCATAGAGTCACAAGGAAAGGAATCTGCAATGCCAACAGAGATGCCTGGGAACTGTGGCAGGTTTGAGTGACTCTTCCAAATGTAACTACCGTCAAAATGAGAGCTTTCACTCTTCACCAATAAAGTGGAGGTTCTTTTTAAGGAATAGAGAAATTTTGGAGAGTTGATTTCTTTTTGTATTCTCTATCCTTGGGACAATTTCAATATAAGTACCAAAAGCATGAAAAGATCAGCTTTGGGATCTTCAGAAATATATCATGACTGGCCATTGTTTTCCAAACTTGATTGACTGAAGATGTTAGCAGGCGATGCATAGAAAAGAAAGCTATTCTGATAAAATAATATAGAGAAACATAGCATGTTAGCCATGCTGGTTATGCACAATATATATTTGTATATTAAAAGGTCTGAGAAGTTCTACAGGAAAGCAAAATTTTAAAGTATGACCATCGCCCTATATTTACTAAATATATTTAAGTAAGAAACACTTTTTTTTTTTTTCAGATAACACATTTACTATCCTGGTAGAATTGTTTACTGGCAATTCTGACTTTTCCATGTTGAACTACAGAAATGGAATGGAATAAAATAGAGTATTTTCCATTGACTGAGCACTTAATCTATGCCAGCCAAATACTATTCTATTTTTCATGTAATAGCACCTTTTATCTACCCAGAAACTCTATGAGATATGTACTATTATTACCCCCAATCTCAGAGGAACCAAGAGGTTAAATAACTTCTCAAGGTCAGATAGTAAATGGTGTGACCAAGCCTCACTCAACTCAGGCAGTTTGGCTCCAGGTCATCTTGAACCAGCATACGTGTAGCAAACTTAGAGACGTTCCAGAAATTATTTTATAAAGTCCTAAGGTGAAAATAAAAAGAATTTTTTTAATCTAGGAAATAGAAAGCTAAAAAAAAAAGGAATACTATCTTTATATAAAGAATAGGATTCAAATAAAAAAATTAAATTAGCCATAGGAAAAATTCCCAATAATAAAATTGCTAAAGTCATATGGAAAATAGAGGTTACAAAATTGTTTTCTTGATCAATCTTTAAAAATTAGAATGTTTGTCAATGTATATGTTTTAGGACAGTCTTTATTAAAAGCAATTGGATTAATAATCCCTAAACTGTCCTGAATCTGCAAACATCCGGGGTCTCCCATGAAGAAGTTGGTGAGAAGACGCCTCAGAGTGTGGAGAGATTCTCCTTCATTGTAAATGAGCCAGACTGTAGAACATTCTCTAGGTATTAACATTTCTACCTAAGAAATAAGCTTATTATAATCATGATGTTGCTTAAAGAAAACAAATAATAATAAATTAATCATCCCTAAAATAATGCAACCCTTTGTAAACAAGTTGACTGTGTTAACTGTGTCTTTGTAAAATGCCCTGAGGTGAGAAGCCTGTTGATAAAATTACAGCACCACCAAATTGACATTAATACTATACACAAATACCATAAAAATCTGAGAGCATACGGAGCCAAGCCAAAGTATTTGTTCAGCATCCTTAACTATCCATTTCATCTTTTCATGAACAAATGACAAAAATAAGACCAGAGAAAAATTGGGGAGCAGTCTCCATTAGTGATTGTCAATGAAGACTTACCCCTGATAGGAAAATAAAACATATCATAATATTATCATAGTATTAACATTGAAGTCCCAAGGATGATGTTTTCCTTTGATAGTTCCCAGCAGCCGCTCCTTCCTATTGCTCTGTACCCCTGGCTCTAGCCGTTAGCGAGGCTTAGGTACTGTGTTATTCTGATCTTCTCTTTTATTTCCTCAAGAGAAAACAGGTGAGCAGGAAGGGGTAGCAGGACGGAATGCTTCTTAAAATAAATGTCTCTGATGAGACTAGGATTTGTGACTATTCTTGACAAATACTTGTATATCTAATAAAGACACTATTGGTATAGCACCAAATTTTTTAAAGGTAGAAATGATAAAGGTTTCCTAAATGCTATGATCTGAGAAGGATAATGGACACCTAAAGCTATCATCCACAGTGGGCAAATGTTATTTGGAATCTTTTTTCCTCCTATCTTTTTTTTGTTTGTTTGTTTCACAGATAAGCATGAATCATCTTTTGCTATTTCCTTTCTCTCTTTGTCTCTTTTTTATTACAAAATTAAAAATTACTGGACAGTAGCCCAAAACACTGCAGATTTCACATCTTGTTTGGTCTAATTGTATCATCTAGCCTGCCAAAATGGTTTCATCAATGAGCATGCATTGCAGGACCTTTCCTAATCAATTGCTTGATATTTAATTAAGGACCCTGCTCATATTTAAGGATCTGAAGCTTTAAACAGAGAGAGGCTTCTATGTGGAGGGTAGACTGTAAGAATTCCTGGCAATGAGAAGCACACATCTCTCACCACCTCCGCTGCTTTGATGTTACTTTGAATTTATGGAAACACTCTCTCTAGACTCCTAGCCTCAATTTTATCCTTGGGTACTATAGTCTCAGACCTGCTGCTGGTAATGGCTTCAAAACCATTTGAGGGTTGCAGCTCTATTCACAGACAGATGTCCCAGGCTAGACTATAGAGGTCTACCTTGTGGGTTTGAAACATTAAGCTGGAATTCCTTCATGTCTCATGAAGTTAAATGGAGAGAGCCTGCCAGATAGCAAAAGAAATACAAGTTAATAAACAGGATGCCACTGCAGGTAGTGAGGTGAGCTTTGGTAGTGAGAGACACAGCTACTACATGAGCATAAAGCAGAAAAGAAAATACCAGAACTGTGATTATAGACTAAAGTAGATGTAACAGAACTTTGCTGAAATTTTGAAAGTTTTGCCTTTTGAATGTCAGGATTAGTAATTTAAATAAATAAACATAGTTTAGGGAGCATACAATCAAGATTTCCCACAGCACATGTTTCATGAGCATCTGTGGGATGTGAGGCATTTTACTCATTGCTATGGTGTTTACGTAGGGTTTGGTCCTTCTTTTTAACCATATTTGAATGAAGATATATTGGAGAATATGTCCACACATGACATAAAGAGCTGCTGACTGATGTGAGATTCGAGGCAAGGATGATACATGGGAAGACATGGTTGGGTTGAACTGGCAAATTCTGGTACAAATATTGCTGTAACACATGAAAAACTGCAGTGGGGGAGTTCAGCTACTGCTTCAAGCATAATAATGAATTTTTGCTAATAATTCCAATCATTTAAACTCAAATGAATCAAAAATATGGATTTTAAAGTTTAATAAAATCCAAAAGGTTTAGAATTAAGGGAATAAAAAAGAAAAGTAAGTCAAGAGAAAACCAATAAATATTAATAATTGTAGCTTAGGAATACATGCTTAACAAACCTGATGTATAGCAGAATCCATACGCATACTTTGTACAGTATCTATTCTGATTGCTTAGCAGTATTTTCCTTTACTACATTCTTTATGTCTCATGAACACTTACTTGTAGTAAGTCTGTTTTTTTGAAGTCACTTCCCATCTTAAAATTGATTTAATCAATAATATATCCAATGATGTATATATACTACATCCAATGATGAGTAAATTATTTAATAACACTAAAGAATTTTATAGATTTTAGAGAAATCTATGAGAATTCTCTTATAGAATCTGGTATTTCTCTTCATCATAATTGAACTTAAATAATTTACTGTTTGTTTGCCTGATGTGTGTCACAAGCTTACTAAAATATAGGCCTAATGAAGGTCCAACCTTGGTCTGAGGATTTAGAATATTGCCTTCATACATTGTAGGTACTAAGTATTAAAAAGGAAATAAAAAAGTAAACACTACATTGATCATTGTACTGCTGTCATAATCATTTGGAGAACTATAATTATAATTCGGAGTGATAGCAAAGATTGAAAATGTCAATGAAAGAATATTTTCCTTTGTATTTTAACCCAATCAACCAAGAAACACACCTGATAATAATCTGCCTTCATAGAAGAGATCCATATAATTTTCAAGTCGTTTAACTCCCTCTAAAAGCTGACCTTTGGAATAAATGATTAAGATGCTTTCCACATAAGATACTCTACCACTGTGTATATCCTTAGCAATGTGAATGCACATTTTCTGAGGTTGCTTTATAAACAATAAGTTTTCATTTCATGGTAAGCTCTTTAAGGGAAGATCCTACTTTCTTGCTTAAATCTTACTTCCTGTCTGCCTGTCCTAAATACCTATTATACCCTGCACATGGTCCAGGGAAACAAAGCATTGTGCTGACTTATACGGTTATACTGAGAAACGAAAATCATCCAATTCATTCAGATAAATCCTGAAAGAGGAAAAAGGAGGTAGGGGCATCTAGTTATGACTTTAAATTTTCTAAAAGGAACCATAGGGAAATAAAATAAGAATAGGATCATTTGTAAAAGATACTAAATTAGGAAAAGGAAATGCTAGATAAAGGTAAAAAAGAAATCTTAGATTTCATTTAGTCTTCTACTGACATATTTAGGTTTTGACCAAGTTCATACTTTTTTTTTTTATAGTTTAAGACTTTGTACCTGTGAATTTTGTTACTATCTTACACTTCTTCATTTTCATAGATGGGTGCTTTGTTTTCTATATAATATTTCTATCTTTTTTGGAATGTCTGCTGACTTGGAATTCTTCATCCCTGACTATACTTCACAACATCTCCCTCTCATTGCTACACATAGCATGTATATGTATATATGTGCATGCATATGTGTGTGTATATATGTGTAGCATATATATAATGTATTGACTATAGTACGTGGTTGTGCCACCACATAATGATTACTAAATCTAAGGAATACAAGAAGCACTGGCATAAAAGTATGACCATACATGGCTAAATATTTATTATTGTAGTTTTTTTCAATTATGTGAAAGCTTCTACAGTGCCCTGTGATGCTCATTTTCAAGTACCTTATATGATATCTGCTGTGAGTTTTTAGGTATGAACTAAACTCAGCAAGTAAATTCATTTAAAATTCTATTATGTAAAATACACCACGCAGGGTAGGCAGTTAAGATAAGGGACTTGGAGAATTAGAAAATAGCAACTAATCGAGAATGCAAAAACATGAGAGCTAATTCAATTTTTATTCAGCAAAATAACACTTTTCATCTGTTTCTAGTCCTCATGAAACTACTGGAAAACATACTTTCAAAAACCTTGATATTTACCTTTAAAAAAAAGCTCAAATATTTCCCATTTACCCTTGTTTCTGTGAGGCCAGGGGGATAAAGGGGGAGTGAGTCCATTTACTTCTTCCTAGAGACTATGATTTCAAATTTCAATTAAAATGAAATGAGCAACACGTTTATCACTATAAAGCAGGTTGTAGGTAGTAGCAATAGCCCTTCTTTCATTGCCATGGCAACTGGACAACATTGTCACGGCTACCTTGGCGCTACATGTAATTGTCAGTGTGTGAGCTAAACTGATAAAACACAATCAATACCCCATAAGCCACAAACTACATGTTGAGCCTGAAAGAAAACCTAGAGAAAGAGAGGTAATTTATTATTATTTTTATGATCGTGGTCTGAGGCAGACACAGGCTATTGTAGCAATCCATAAATTTAACTAGAAAGGAAAGAAAGCAAACCTGGATTGTACTATCTGGATTAAATACTTCACACAATTAGGGAAGAGGAGCCTCAAATGGCCAGGGGCAATGAGTGAGCATGAACAGAATAGAATGCAATGGTCTTGTGGCTGGGTGCTTGAAAATACCTGAACCCTCCAAGTTCCCTCCATGCAGGAACTTGGAAGAAAGTCTCCTGGTCTGTGGAAGTTGAGGGAACAAAGTTTATACGCACAGTGTTCTCTGGGTATCCTCTTCACCACTGCCACGCTGCCAGTTATTTGCAGCAACCAAATAAAAATGTCCCCTGTAGACACCAATTTCAGTTGGGCTTACATGAGTAGCAAGCACAAAAATAAGCAGACCACCCACATTTTCCACCAGTCCTGCCCTTTTCCCAAGACTTTCCAAATTCTAAACAAGTGGTTCTCAAACTTTGGTGTGTATGGGACTCATCTGGGAGGGCTTGTTAAAACACAAATTGCTTGGTCCTCTCCCAGAGTTTCAGACTCAGTAGGTTTAAGGTGGGGCTCACAAATTTGCTAATGCTGCTGGTCCGGAGACCACTTTAAGAACAACTGCATGACACTAATCTCGGCAGATACTTCTTATTTAAAAAAATGATAATAATCTCTCTCCAGGTAAACAAACAATATAGCTCAATCTGTATGTTTTAGAAGAGAACACGAAAAGAAAGTGAAATTGTTCCACTAACAATTAGATAGTTTGCCATCCTTGTAGAGTACCAGGAAACGACTAGGGAGGATTTTGTTTGTTTGTTTGTTTTTCTTTGTATATGTCTTGTTTAGGAGCTTGAGATCTAATCAGCATCTTTGACAATAAGAATGAACAGCATCAGAAATGACAGAGAAAAACTTATTGAAATCATAGAGAAATACAACGTTTAGGTACAACAAGAAGCTAAGTGAATACAATTGGCAGGTGAAAGAAGAAAATGAACCTCAGACATAGGTTTCTTCACCTACTAGCTCTCTTCATTGGCCCCATTTAGAAGCAGTTGCTGAGAGAAAGCCTTCTTTCTAGTAGAAAGGAAAGAAGCCAGAAGACTTGGGTTTTGGAAGGATCCTTCACCGAGGAAAATGCTGAGTGGTAGGAAATCACTGAAGCAGTCTGGGCTTGGGCAGAGATTAATGATTTGACAGGAAGCTGCTGACTCTATGACATTCACATCACAGACTAAAGTCATTTTATCTGTTTCCAGTGTTGTTATGGTACTAAAGTCAAACCATGTCTGTTTTGGAGAGATACCAATAAAAGATGTGGCCTTGAACATATGCACACCCCTAAGAGATCATGCTGTGATGTGTTTTTTCTTATACCTTCAGCGTATCTCCCCAAAACAGAACCTGACAGAAACTACTTAAATTAGGTTTTACCTATTCAAATTTACTCCCAATCTGAAACATGAAGAAAAACCATGGGTATCTTTCAAATAACAGCAATAAACTAGTGACAAAAGCCACAACTCAGTCAAGAGGCTACACAACAATCTCATGGAAGTAAATGTTTTCCCTTTCCTTTAAAACAATGTCTGTCCCATGCTAACACAGAAAATGTACAGCAGTCGACAACAAGAGTGAATATAGTAGAATGTCAACCTCCACAATAGTAGGCTAATAAAATGGTATTTGAGATTATCATTCAATTAAAAAAGAGAAACTCACCAAGATGCTTAAGGTTTACAAAAGGAGCCCAGCATTTAATAACAGATGATCATTACGTGATTTTTTCTTTAATCTTATCTAAGTATTAGAGCAGTGTTCCTCAAAGACCACTGGTGTGGACTCTGAGCCAGCAGTATCAGTGTCACATGTGAACTTGTTGGAAATGCAATTGTCCTGCCCTACCCCAGAACTACTGCATTAGGAACCCTGAGGGTGGAGCTCCACCATCCGGGCTGGCTCCAGCCCACCACGTGATGCTGATGTACTAAAAGTTGAGCACACTCTAACAGAGCACCTCTCTCTCTGTCCCTGTTCTCAATTACTGGCCTTGATGACAACAACCAAACAGTCATTTCTTTTGCCACACAGTTTCTAGAAATGATGAACTATACTTCAAACTAATTAGTGATAAAAAAAATAAACATCTCAGATGGTCATCCTTTATTTTATCTTTTATTACGCTCTTTTTTATATTCATACTCAATTCCATTTTGATATGCTTTAAAAATCAAGAATAGTATCGACTTAAAAAACATTTTCCACAAACTTGAAAGCAAATAGATAACTATACCATTTTTCTCTCATTTTTGTTGTTAAAATTTAGCAATTTCAGATCCAAGTGTCTCTTTCCAGAAATTCACCCACTCCTCAAATGGTATAAGATCACTTTTCAATTGCAAATGTATCAGAGGAAAAGTCACCCGTGAGAGTTTCTTTTCCCCAGTGAGACAATTTGCCCATAGATTAGGTTGAAATAATCCCTCAGAAACCCTTGATTGCAGCACTGGGTACTCAGGCTGTTTCAGAAGACATTTTATTCCACATTCATTAAAATTAATTTGTGCATTTTGTGACACAAAAACTTATCAAAGCATCTTAGCTGTGAAACTAACTAACTAAATAAATATCCCCAGCATTCCCCACATTTAAAGACATTATTTATTTTCTCTGAGGGCTGATAAAAGTTCTGATGGCACATTTTCTAATTTTAAAAGCATTTTCATTTCACACTTCTGAAAAACTTGAAGTCAGGAGTGAGCGGGTGGGTCTGTTTGAAGTGTGATTCACACTTTATGCTCTCTTCCCCCAACAGCTCATGCATATTTATAATGCCAACCAGACTTCAGGTTTTAAACATGCCAAAGAAAGAGACTATTTTAGAGGATAATAAATAAGTGTGCTGTAGTTATGTAGCACTTTCTTTCTAAAATATCCACCCTGTTTACAAATGTTAATAATTTCCAAAGATAAAATGATATATAAGTCATCATTACCTTCATCAATCCTATACAATTCTTAATAAAAAATATTTCCCCTAGAGTTATTTACATATTCACTTTCCTTTTTTCAGGTCTATAATATTCCCCATTTCATTTAATGATTCATTTATTCATTCATCAGCCAATGCATCTATTCATTTATCAATCTATCCATTCAACAATGATTTATCAGTCAGTCAACAAACACCGTTACAGGGATCATGCAATAAAGCCAGTGATTGACCCAAGGGGTACAAAGAGAGAACTTCCACTTTCTCATGGCTGGAGAGTTAAATAAGCAAATGAATATCTGTTGGGGAAATATGATGGAGGAATTAATAAAATGTGGCTCATAAGATCATTATTTTATTGTATCTCCCAATATTGCTATATTAAAGACAGAAACAGGAGTTTGTAGGGTGTTGAAAAAATATGTGAACTTAATGGTTCACTTATCAGAGGTTGTTACCACGCGAGAGCTCTCAAACCTCCGGTAAAGTTGTTTTCCAAGACTTACTAATTATATCTCTATGTGGCTTTTCTGGGTCTCGAATGCCGAGACACAGGTAAATACCTGGCCCACAGGATGGGAGCCAGAGACAATGAGCGCAACTGAGTCTCAGTTGCTCTGAGACATGTATTATAAACAACCTGTTTGTAAAAAATCAGGCTTCCTGTTCACTCCTGACTGTCTGTTTACCTTTAAGTCCACAATAACTACATCAAAAAAATATGGAATCACTATACCTCTTTTATCATACTTCTGTTAATTGATGACTAGCTCTTAAAACTTAAAAATTAGCCCCTAAAAGACTTTGTACCTGTTTGTTCACCTAAAGACTTGTTAATAGCCCTTTGAGAGGACTTTTGACCCTAACCCACTACCTGTGTAATCCTGCTCCCCTAACAACTACATTCCTTGATATGCAAATGTGTTACCCTAACAACTAATTATTAAGATCTGTGATTATAAAAACCTATGTGAATCTAACCATATTGCCAGACAGTCACAGGGATCTGACTAGCCACCTAAATACCCCGCTATAATCATTCTGATCTTTTTATATAAAACTATAAACTATGCCTTAGTCTCTATATATTCTTTTATTCTGTTTCCTATCAATTTTCTTATCCTCTGTGGCAACCCCTATCTTAGAGACTTGGTCCTCTTTTCACTGCCCCCCCCCCGCAAATATCAATATAAAAAGACCTGCAATTGATAAATAGATGGAATAATGAAGAAATGAATATGTACCTTTTATAGTTAATTAAAAGATATTACGAGGGCAGTGATATTTTAATCGAACAGGATGGAGTTTACTAATTTAATGGGACAGAACAAGCAATTCAAGAGAGAGAAGTAGCGTAAGCACAGTCTCAGAGGACCAATACAGTCTCTTCAGGAAACAGAAAACCCGGCATGGCTGGAGCGCAGGTTGCACGTGGCAAAATGATAGGACTCAAAATTGAAGTAACAAGCAAGAGACAGACTGGAAAGAACTTGGTACATCACACGGAAGAGCTGGAATTTTAGCCCAGGGACTAAATTTTCTAGGGGCTCACTTACTCAACTACATGAGCTAGGGGTTTCCTGTGAAAAAAAACAGAAATTATGTACTGCACTAAAAGACATTCCAATGCAATTATTTAAAACAGCATGCAGGCTCAACAAAGCACACTTCCAGGTTCAGATTCAGTGCCTCTTTCTGACTGTGAGAGCTAACTGGAAATCATGTGAAAAATGAGTCAGGTCATAGTATCAGACTTGCATTTAACTTGATGGAAAATAGATTCTAGTGGAGTGAGGCAGAAGATAAAAAACTGCCTGTTAAGAACTGCTGTTCACAGTCCAGTTCCCGTTAACATGTTGGTTCATTCATTCATTCATTCAATTGATATTATTGAGTATTCAAAATGTGCAAAGCCCTGAGCCAAACTCAGAACCAGATAATGTAATTGCTGTGATGGAAAGTCCACTGAGATGCTTTCTGTTTGGTTGTTTTTGTTTCATCTTTGTCTTCCGTTAGTCCAAAAACTTCTTAAAGAAAGCAACGCTTCTCTTAAATGCAATCATATGCTTGCCTTGAGCGCTACTACGGTGTCATGCATGCTCTGTGCGTGCCGCAATGTGTGCTGATGACATTCAGTTTCACGACTACAACATTGTTTTGTAACTTAGCCAGAAAACAGTGAAGCGCTGTGATTTAAACAATGTGCAATCCCACTTCCTCACTGCCAGCAACACAGCCCAGAAGCCAAAGCTCTGGGCTTGGGAATCAGATGGCTAAGAAAATTCTGGGACTCAATTACAAGCAGTGAAGCATCTTTCTCACTTTAAAGTAGCTTCAACTTTTTTCAAGTCTACATTTATTGCACCAGTGTGATACAATATCTACCAGCTGCTTAAAAAATAAGATATTCTATTTATTTATTATAAACGAGAACTCTATGAGGTTTACTATTCATGTTTATATTGAACAAAATAAAGACTATACAATGGATCTTTATAAATTTATAAATTCACCTCTGAAGAAGGTTGGTGGTAACCCAAATCTTCTAACATCTAATCAGGAACAACTCCAAGAAAATCCTCAGCTTTCTTTTTTTTATTGTATACTGATCTTGTTGTATCCAGTTTATGATGTAATTTCTCTTACTTACTTCAGCTCTTAAAAAAAACCCCAAAAACTGAATTCTAAGTTATTTTACTTATGCACATATCTAAAATTTGATTTCTTTTGCCTTCTGCATTTCATTCACATTTCCCCATTGCTTCCCTTTCTCTCTCCAACCCTTAGCAACTCAGATTAATAAACTGTACCATTCTTACCTTTCTCCTTTATTATCTTGTTTTCTCACTTAACAGTTCATTGTAGGGGTTTTTCTAAGTCATCTGGCTTAGATCAAGATAGATCAAGTCCATTCTTCCAAATGATTGCATAATAGTTCCTGACAGGGATTTACTATAATTTGCTCAACAATTGCATTTCCCTGTTTATGAACATTTAACGCTATTATCTGTTCTTAAACCACTATAAAATGTGATACAATAAAACCCTTGGGTATATATATTTAATAGTTTGATATAGATATTTTTATTTCTATGAGATAGATTCTGATAATTAGTTTCCCTGAATAAAAGGATATATTATTTTAATTTCAATAGAAATTGCCACTCGGAAATTGATCTTTTTTTTTAAAACCAAACTGTAACAATTTAAGGTTTTTCTGCATTTCAAACAGCAGTAGCATACTTAGCATACTTTTAAAATTTGTTCCAGTCAGACGAATATAAAATGTCTCATTGTTACTTAAATGTGCAATTATCTGACCAATAAGGAAGCTGAGCATCTTTTCATAGATTTAAGGGTAATCTAATTTTTTAAATTATTATTTCATAATATTACCTGGGTACAAATGTTTTGGTTACATGGATTGCTTTTGTACTGCTTGAGACAAAGTTATAAGTGTGCCCATCACCTAGTGTACATTGTACCTGTTAGATATGATTTTACCCATCCCCTTCTCCCCTCTCCCACCTGCACAATTTCCATTGAGTTTTGTTTCCATCTGTGCATGTGACTGCTGTTTGGCTAGTTCCAATTTAACAGTGAGTACATGTGGTGTTTTTCCATTCTTGTGAGACTTCACTAAGGAAAATGATCTCCAGTTCCATCCAGATTGTAAGAAAAGCAATTAATTCATTTTTTTTTTTTTTTTGAGACAGAGTCTCACTCTGTTGCCCAGGCTAGAGTGAGTGCCGTGGCATCAGCTTAGCTCACAGCAACCTCAAACTCCTGGGCTCAAGCAATCCTTCTGCCTCAGCCTCCCGAGTAGCTGGGACT
>CAUYRT010078014.1:0-11067 GCA_963574885.1 Lepilemur ruficaudatus | reverse complement strand
CACAGCAACCTCAAACTCCTGGGCTCAAGCAATCCTCCTGCCTCAGCCTCCCAAGTAGCTGGGACTACAGCCACGCGCCACCATGCCCAGCTAATTTTTTCTATATATATCTTTAGTTGGCCAATTAATTTCTTTCTTTCTATTTATAGTAGAGACGGGGTCTCACTCTTGCTCAGGCTGGTTTCGAACTCCTGACCTTGAGCGATCCGCCTGCCTTGGCCTCCCAGAGTGCTAGAATTACAGGCGTGAGCCACCGCGCCCGGCCTATAAGCACTCTTTAAGAGTTTTTATTATTTGTTTTTTTAAAAATAATGTGGGTAAATTATATGCCACAAGGTACTAATAATATAGCTCCATTTATTGAGGATTAGAGAAGCTCAGTGACCTCAATGAGTGGCAGAGCCAGCCCAGAATCCAAGTTTATTCAATTCTGAATCCACTACTTTCAAATTAGCAACCTCCCCATTAGATGGAATGTGATCCATTAATTCCATCATGTTAAAGTAAATAAAGAAAAATAGTCACTGCCTATTTATTTGAGGTTTCTAGGTGAGCTTATAAAAAAATTCATGCAACCAGCTGACTATTCTCAACACACACACACACAGAGTTGCTAAAACAGAAGTCTCAAATCCTAAAGACTACAGAGACCCCACCAGATGGCACGTCAGTGAAGCATGCCAAATATAAGAAACACACGGCCCTCTCTGCCTTTATTTATTCCTCAGTTCTCTTTGAGTCATGGATGCAAAGTCAAGTCTGCATCCAAACTAACAGCATAAGGGTGACAAGAAATGGCAAATCAATGCTGAGAGAAAACAGTTCAAGGTGGAAACTGTGGCAAACTGGAGATGCTCACCCCAGTTCAAGGCCTGGCCAAACGTTACCATGATGGGAGATGGCCAGATCTTCTGGAGAGAAGCCAGAAATCTAAATTTTATGTGAAATCAACTGATTCTTAAATATGAATGGTTGTCTTAGTCCATTTGGGCTGCTGTAATGAAACACCATAAACTGGGTAGCTTATAAATAACAGAAACTTATTTCTCTCGGTTCTGGAGACTGGGAAGTCCAAGATCAAGGTGCCAGCAGACTTGCTGTCTGGTGAGGGCCTGCTTTCTGGTCATAATCAGTGCCTTCTTGCTGTGTCCTCACATGGTGGAAGGAGCAAGGGGTCTCTCTCAGGCCTCATTTATAAGGGCACTAATCCCATACATAAGGGCTCTACCAAAAACCAAACCACCCCTTAAAGACTCCAGCTCCTAATACCATCACATTGGGGGCTAGGTTTCAATACATGAATTTTGAGGGGGACACACATTCCGACCACAGCAGTGGTTAATTAAAATTTTAGAAAAAGCACCATGTGGGACAAACAAAACAGCTGATTCTTGTCCGAAGTCCTCAAGTTCTCAGAAGTCCTCAAGTTCTCACACAGGAAAAGAATCATCTAAATGCCAAATTCATAGCTCTCAAACTGGCTGGATTTGGTAACATCTGTGGCAGTTTTACAAACAACAGATTCCATCCAAATACTAATCAGGCCCCACCCTGCTTAGCTTCCAAGATCAGATGGGATCAGGCCCATTTAGTGTGGTACGGCCATAGATAAGATTTTGGAGTCTCATCGCCAAAATGCCAACTTCACGGTCAAGTGGGAACTACTGGGTATTTCACAGAGTCACAAAACTCACCAAACCAGAGTTTGTGCGTAGATCAGTTCTAGAACATTCCTGGCAATGTCAAACTCCTGTAAGCCAAGGCTTGTGATAAACCGCATCCCAATGATTCTGTGAAAACACGGTGGGTTGAGTGCCCAAACCATACACAAACACAAACTTTTTCAACGGACCTCTCTGCCTAAGATAATCAACAAAAGAGACCCTCACAGTTTGGAATAAAGTTGTAAGTTCCTTTGCAAATTTTTGAAAAGTTCTAAGTATATAAGCATGCTTTTGAAGAAATAATTGAGGGAACTGAGGGAAAATGGATCTAACACAATGCAGTCAAGTGGGATTACCACTAAAGTGGTTCAAAAAAATTCTAGAAATCATTTGTTACCCTAATGATTAAACATTTAAATTATCCCACCTATTATTTGTTTATACCACTCTCTGTTTATTAGATCTTTTTTCATGAGCCAGATAAACTGGGCACCTCCCAACTCAAAATTTAAATTTTTGGCTACTACTGTCAAATCAATATTTCCCTGTTTTCTAAATCCACAAGGAGGAAACCAGGGTTTCCATTTACTCTGGGGAAACTAGAGACCACATTGATTTCTTCATAAAAGAGGAGTTGCCAATAAAAAAAAGTTCTGCCAAAAACCTCTTTTCACCTTTATGTCCAGGCTCTGGACAGAGGCTGGAATAAAAGTGTGTTTTGGCAGAACTGAGTGAAGAAATTTGGCATTGAATCTACCCACTAAGGAAAAAATCAACATTGGGTCACACCATCTGATCACCACAGCAGATTGCAGAAATACATAAAGGTCTACAAGGAATCAGAAGCTCATCATGTTATTAAAAACTCAATGAATGAATAAATAGCAAAGAACTACACATGGGCCAATGATGACAGTGCCTCAGTTCTGTATACCTGGTATCTAATATAAAAACTAGTGCATTAATTAAATTAAAACAATGAGCTGAAATCTATACATACTGACATGGGAAGATAACAAGGCATGGTGACAGATTAATAAAAGCAAATTCTACCATGATTTTGCGGTGTGACCCAACTTTTGTTTTTGGAAATTATATAGTACTTACTATATAGTGTATTCACACACAGCAGTGTGTACATAGAAAAATCTGGAGGATTATAAACTAAAATTTTAAACTATCTATGGTGGATATGATTTCAATTGGGTCAGTTTCTGTCTTTTATTTCTAGATTTTTTTCCCCAAAAGAAGGTTGTAAAGGGTCAAGTGAACCCAATGAACTATGACAACAGGACTGTCAGGTTAAGCTGAAATTTCAGTTAATTTAGAAGAGAACAATATCCCAAAGGGTAATAGGCAAACTTAGAACAATGTGCACTTTGAGCACATAAGGGGCCTATGCTTCCCACTCAGCCAGGAATCAGGTTCTGGTTACAGAATCAGGTACTGTTACACATTAATGACAAATGTTTACCTCCTCAGAAACTCCCCCAGGAAGGAATCCGCCAAAGAGAACACGAAATCCATGAGAAGGAGCCTGTAGATTTCCTGGCCAATGAGAGTTTCCCAACACTGGAAGACAAACAAGAATCAGGATGCGGGAAGGGGCTGTGGCCGCATCTCAACTCCCAGCCGTTCCCAGCTCTATGTACTTGTTAGGACACAGTTTAACCAAGTCCTTATGTATCGAGAAAAGTGGACCCACTCTCTGCAAAAACATAGCTGAGTTTGTTTTCAGGGGTGCTTATTCTCTTTCTGGGCTCATTTTCCCCACTCTGCCAAGGCTTGCCTTCCACATGTACCAAAATTTTCCCTTCTTATGGTCTCTCGCCTTAAAATGATTCATCTCTGTCCTGTCCCCTCTGGATCCTGATTCTCAGCCAGGGCTAATCAGTTTCTTCATGACAGCAGGCAGCGTCAATGGCTAGAAATGCCTCTACTCTTTTTGCTTATTGACCTTACAAAAAAATCAATTAATGTCTGCTTAATTAAGAGAGTGACCAAGAGGTTTAGCAGGCTGGTGTAAACTGGAAGTTTGAATTAGTTTATGGAACTGGTAGTCAATAACTTCTGCAGGAAGTCAGTGCTATCAGCTGATGGACTGAGAAATTTTAGATTTGGCTGAAGGAGGAAGAGAAGTTTTGGATGCACAGCCCAAGGATGAATGGATGGATGAATGGATAAATGGTTGGATGATGGATGAATATATGGATGGATAAGTGGATGGATGGATGAATGGATAGATAAATCAGTGGATGGATGGATGGTTGATAGAAGAATAACTCTAACTTGGAGGGCTGGTTTTGAACCCGTTTGATAATTAGGGAGAAAAGTTGAAGGTGCCATGTTCATGTGAGCTGGTTTGAGTCTGCACACGGCAGTGCTATTTTGCGGCCCAGGAACAAAGAGGAGCAGAGAGTTGGAGAGAGGCCCCAGCTTCCCTGCCTCCACTGCCAGCCCCAGGGCACCTTCTGTACCTAAGGGCTCAGGATGGCCATGAGTTGAGGATGGCTGTGTGATCTGGAGGCCCATTCTCAGGGGAGACCTAGTATCAGGGGCAGGGGCATCCCAATGAGAAGGCCAGGAGGTTGGCCTGTTCCTGAGTCCACATGGCACACCGCTCTCAGAGAGGGGGCACTGAGAAGCTGTTGTCAAGTGAGGGAGGGCCAGGAATGATCAGGGTTAGGGCATGAGTGTTACTGCCAGCAGTGTGTGCTTGCAGATGGGTAAAAGCCAAGTTACAGGACAAACAGAACATCAAGGATTAAAGAGGATCTTGTCCAAAATCCAAGGCTGTTAGGACAGATTCACATTAAAATTACAGCCATCTGTTGCATGTCTGCCATATGCTGGGCACTATGCTTATACTGCACATATTGTTTAATCTCCATTTTACAGATGAGAAAACTGAAGCTCAAAGAGATTAAGTGACTGCAGATGACAGAGCTGACTTTCAAATCAGGTCTTCCTGACTCTAGAACCTAAGACTTTTGGTGAGACCCCTCCTGCCTTGTGTTGTTTTCCAGATCAGCAGCTGTTCTCTCTTCCCACAAGGGATGAATGGCTCTTAAGAAACTCATGTTCTCCCTGGTGGTCAAAGGCTGAGAAACCAAACTTAAGGCAGAACAGCATGGAAATCTCACCTCTTCACCAGACAGGGCCACGATGTTGAGCCAATAGTAACAAAGAATGCCAATAATTGATATTTTCAGAAAGATGTTTCTAAACAGAAGAAAAAACATTTATCATTACCTTCCATGGCAGGCTTGCCTGCTGATTGCCAATGTTCCCTTCTGGGCACATGGTAGGATAGAAATTCCTGCTCCCCTGTAGTTGGATGGGGCCATGTGGCTAGTTCTGGCAAATCAATCATGAGCAGAAGCAATGTACGCCACTCTGTGTCCCTTCTAAGCTGGAGCATTTAATGCCAGTGTGAGACCCTCCAGAACTCCCTGCCTTCGAGATGGTCACTGTCTCTCAGCCTGGATCCCTCATGGACTAACATGAGCGGATCCCTCCTGCCAATCCACAGCGCATGTGTAGCATGAGCAAGAAATACACCTTTGTGTCCCAAGCCTCTGAGATTTGGGGGTTATTTGCCGCAGCATAACCTAATTTATTCTAACTGATATACTCTCTTTTGTTGCATCTCCAAACTGTCTGATTTCACTTCCCATTGTAATAACAGTAAATGTACAAATATTCACTGGGTGCTGACCCAGGATACTCCGCTAAACCTGTTATTGAATCATCTCCCTTAATCGTAACAACTCTATCACCAGGCTGATGGGATTTTATGCCCATCTTACCCAATCTGCAAGGTTATGGGGTGACAGTGAGGCCTAATATGTTCCCCTTTATACATACTTATAAAAAGTGGTACCCTGGACTGGTGGGTGGGATGTGGGGAATAATGAGGGTATAGAATTCACCTACGGTTGGAGTTTTCATAATATGAACTGGATATAATTGACTGACTGATTGGTTGATTGATTGATTTGCTCATTGATTGGTTTACCAATTATTCCTGAGCACCTATTATATCCCGGGCACTGTGAACAAGGCAAAGGTTCCCCCATAAACTGTGGGGAAGGACGATAATAAATAGATACATACATACATACAAATATGTCAGGAAGTGGTAAGAAAATGGTAATGTAGGGGAGGAAGGGTAGTGAGGAGCTGTTAGTTTTATTTCTTTTATCATTATTTCTAATCAGCTCAATGTAAGGTTCAAGAGCTGTTATTTTTAATGGGGTGCTCAGGGAAGAGCTTTCCAAGAGGGCGATGTTTAAGCAGAAGCCAAAATAAAGACAGATGCAAGCCACGTGGCTGTGTGGGGGAAGAGCCTTCCTGGCAGAAAGAACAGCCGGTGCTAAGGCCCAGCGGTGGGGCTGCAGGGTGGCATGTTTGTGCATACTGAGGAGGTCAGGGGAGAGGGTAGTGGTGGAGAAGGAGAGGGGTAGAAAATCAGGCTGGAGAGCAGCTGGGAGGCAGATCTCAGAGGCCAGGGTAAGGCAAGGGTTCTGGAATGATCTGTAAAGAAACTCAGTCTGCATTGTACAGACCTATCGTTTTAAACACCACAGTAACCAGAAACTAGTCAGCAGGGAACTCACCAGGAAGAAGCTAGAAGGACAAAATGTGGGTAGTTTTAGGCTTTATCAAAGCCCTGGTGTCACCTCTAACACATATGATGCCTTTGTGGAATCACAAAAAGACACCCCTTCCGAGCCAACGAATTGCCAGAGCACTCCTCCCACCTCTGTTCTGATGGCTGAGTTACGAAAATGCACCTCTTCTTCCCAGCTGATGCAGTGGGTACCAGGACTCACAGTTTGACTAAAGGGAACAGTGGCCAAGTCCTGTCCCCACACAACTCCTCAGCTGGGAACACTTGTGCAGTGCACTGCTTGCCCATCTGTACCTCTTATACTTGAGAACTATTAATATGTTAATCTTCAGGCTGGGAGCAATTGAGAAAGGCAGGCTGTTACTCTGAGCAAAAGGCATTTGTATTCAATAACTGTTTTTTCTCAGGACTCCTCACTCCTCCTTGCGTGGCTATTAGCCTATACCACGCAAACACATTTGACTCTTGACACTCCTTCTTTCTGGAGAACAGAGCTTTGATGTAACCCTTTCCGGCTCCCACCCGACTTCCCTCTGTGGAAATGGAGGCTGGCATTGGGCGCGACAGATCACCTACCGGATCAGGAGGATGTAGACCTCGTGCCGGGGCATCTCGTACCTCTCCACCAGCCTGAACGTGGAGTAGAAGCGCGGCACCACCAGGTTGATGCAGGACACAACGAAAGGCAGTAACAGCACCGCCCCAGGGTTCCTGTGGGTCTTCAGAAACTGCAAGGGATGGAGGAGAGAACCGAGGTGCCGACTGTGCACTGGACCCCTCGCTGCCTCACTGAGAAGGCCCCCATGATGGAAAACGCTAGAAAGAGCTCCTCTGTGGTTAACTGTCAAGCTACTATGTATTTAGCACTTAGCCTGTTCCAAGCAAACTATGGCTCAGAGAAGCAAAGATGCTTGCCCAGGGTCACCCAGCAAGGAAGAGGCAGATGGGAACCAAGGCTTGTCTGACCCAGGGGCCTGAGCTCAAACAGTCATTCTGTGGCTTTATTTTCTTTACCAAAAGTCTGGGGCGATGAAGATGCTCTCCCTCGCTGTTGGAGCATAAGCAGAGTCTACTGAAGCTACTGCACGAGGAAATACCACTGATCCGTGGAACTTCTCCCCTCCCGGTATGGCCTTGTTCATTTCCACCAGGCCTCACCTGTCTTTGAGTACTGAACTGGGGGGCAGGGGGCGCCTCTGCCAGCCCACGCTGCACCTTTGTGTGAGATCAGGAGGCACGCCACACCTCCGGAGGGATGCAGTGCCTTGGCATTTGGCTTGGAGTAGGGCCTGAGCTGCCCTCTGCCAAGAGTCCTTCCTGGGTCTTGGGGTAAGTGACTCCAGTGGGTTTATCTGATATCTCACGTTCCCACCTCCTCCCCTCAAGGCCCGACCCTGCCTCCATCTACCTCTGGATGGTTCCAAAGCATCACTCACACTCTTGGTGGTATCTTTGGAGCCAGGGTAACTTGGGTTCAAATGCCGCCCCCCACACACACATTTATAAGCTACAAGGTTGGGACCAGATGCTTAGCTTCTCTGAGCCCCTTTTCCCACCTGTAAGATAGAGAGATGGCCACACAACCCATAGAGATGTTGTAAAAATGAAATGAGATCAAACAAGGCAAGGTCTGGCCCCAGGGCTGCCAGGAAATTGTAGTCACCAATGAATGGTGACCACCAGGGTTTGCAAAAGGTTGATTCTGTCTGGCACAGTGCAGATGTTCAAACAGAGGGAATAATTCCATTTGTCGAGTGTCTACTCTGTGCCAGGGGCTGTGGGAGGCATTAGGGACAGAATAAAAGAGAAAGAATAGAGAACTTGATCCCAGGCCTGCAGCCAAAGTTCCCATTTCTCCACTAGCCCAGCGCTTCTTGCTCTGCTCTGTGCACACACATCACCTGGGGATCTTGCTAAGATGCAGCTTCTGAGTTCAGGGGCCAGGGCAGCGGGGGAGATTCTGCATTTTCTTAACGTGCTTCCTGCTGATGCTGATGCTGCTGGCCACAGACGCTGGGCTGAGCAGCGGGCTCTACACCACTCTCCCCATCGGCATCCCAACCCTTCCCTTGGTTTTCTTCGCTTTGGCCCCTGGTGTTTCTGCCTCTCTGCTTACCTCTGAGTTGTACTCAGCCAGGTAATACACAGCCACGCAGCAGGCGATGGCCACGCCAGCCGAGACCGTCCAGGCTGCCATGTGGGCAGAGAAGCGGCTCAGCCGCTGATGGAGTGTTAACTTGGTGTTCTCCTGACGGATCTCTGACAGGTTCTCCTAGAAATGCAAGAAAGTCAAGTTAACCCACAGATCCTCCTCCACGGCTAGCAAAGATCCCCAGGTGAGCTCCTGCTGCACCCAGAGACACAAACCCAGCCCAAACCCACAGGTGAGAGAGAGGGGCAAGTCCATAAAGGACATGGATTATGGGACACCAGTGGGGGACTCTCAAATGGGCCAAGAATCCCCAAACTCCATTTCCGTCTTAGGGGAACAGATGGGACTAACAGATCAGAACCATATTCTTGAGGAAGGTACACTGAGATCACAGAGCTCTTTCTGGAAGAATATGGCTGAGTATCCACACGGAGGAAGAAGTTAACATCTGCAACCCTCTTGTCCAAGCCCCTTTATTTATAAATTCTGCTTGCTCTCTTTTTGGTAAATTTGCTTCTATACACCAGGGTTTCTCAACCTCTGCACTAGTGACATTTTGGGCCAGATAATTCTGTGTTGTGACCACTGTCCTATGCATTATAGGACATCTAGGAGCATCCCTGGCCTCTAACCACTAGATGCCAGCAGCACCTTCTCCCCAGTTGTAACAACCAAAAAAGTCTCCAGACATTGCCAAAAGTTCCCCTGGAGGGCAAGATTGCTCTGGGTTGAAAACCACTGCCCTAAAGCAAAAATTAGTTTATTTACTTTTTAAATTTTTTTTTTTTTTTTTTTTTTTTTAGAGATGGGTCTTGGTCTTGCTCTGTTGCCCAGGCTGAAGTGCAGTGAGTGGCATGATCATAGCTTACTGCAGCCTGGGACTTCAAGGCTTGAGTGAACCTCCTGCCTCTGTCTCCCAAGTAGCTGGGACTACAAGGGCATGCCACCACCCCTGGCTAATTAAAAAAAAAAAAAATTGGGGCCAGGCATGGTGGCTCATAACTGTAATCCTAGCACTCTGAGAGGCTGACGTGGGAAGATTGCTTGAGGTCAGGAGTCTGAGACCAGCCTCAGCAAGAGCAAGACCCCATCTCTATTATAAATGGAAAAAATTAGCTGGGTGTGGTATCCTGTGCCTGTGGTCCCAGCTACTTGGGAGGCTGAGGCAGAAGGATTGCTTGAGCCCAGGAATTTGAGGTTGCAGTGAATTATGCTGATGCCACAGCACTCTAGCCTGGACAACAGAGTGAGACTCTGTCTCAAAAAAAAAAAAAAGAGAGACAGGGTCTCACTCTGTTGCCCGGGCTGGTCTCCAACTCCTGGCCTCAAGTGATCCTCCTACCTCTGCCTCCCAAAGTGCTGGGATTATATGCGTGAGCTATCATGCCTGGCCCAGAGTAAAATTTTAAACCTGGAACTGGTGGAATCAAGAAGGATGTACATTTACCAGTTTGATATAAATCACTAAATTGATCTCCAGAAAAGTTGTACCAATTACAAAGCCACCATGTGATGTGAAAATGTCCATTTCCCTACATCATCATCAGCACTAGGCATTATGAATATTTTAAACTTTTTGTCAGTCTCATGGGAAATTAAAACAATAATTCATCATTAATTGAAGAAAAGTTACAGACATGTTGGAGAAGGGAAGGATACTGGCCAAAGGAAGACATTGGGTAGAGTGAGCTTGCCTTACCCTTATCTCAGTGCTGAGATTCTTCTGTTTTAGCTTCACAGCTTTTTCATTAGTGACAGTGAAGTCCCAGCAAAAGATAAGCTTAGCGATCCCTCTGGAGTAAATGTGGGGGTTAATGAAGTTGTTCCGGAAATACTTGGCCATGCTAGGGAAGGCAGAAACCAAGACACCCAAGGGTTATTATGGCAGGCGTTGGGGAGTGCAGGGATTAAACAGAGGACAGTCCTGTCGTTAATGGTGAAAGGCAACATGGAAGAGTCAGCCCGAAGTTTTGCATGGAGCGTGTGGTCACAGCATACTGGTTAAGAGACTGGCTTTGCCTCAGTCTCCCCATCTGTGTAATGGAGATAACAACAGTACTCACCTCACAGGGTTATTATGAGAATTGTATTTGTTGCTATTGCTGCTGTAACAAATAACCACCAGCTTAGTGGCTTAAAACAACACAAATTTATCTTATACTTCTGGTGGTCAGAAGTCAGAAAATGGGTCTTACAGAGCTAATTGAAGATGTCGGCAGAGCTGCGTTCCTTCTAGAGGATCCGAAGGAAAATCCATTTCCTTGCCTTTTCCAGCTCCTAGAAGCTGCCTGCATTCCCTGGCTTGTGGCCACCTCCTCCATCCTCAAACCAGCTGAGTAGCCTCCTTCCATCTCTCTCTCTCTGACCTCTTGCCTCCCTTTCATAAGGACTCTTGTGATTCCACTGAGACCGTGTGGATAACCCAGGATCATCTCACTATTTTAAGATACTTAATCACATCTTCAGAATCTCTTGGCCACGTAAAGTCACATGTCTGCAGGTTCTGGAAATTAAGACATGGACTTTTTGGGCAGTGGAGGGAGATTATTCAGCCTTCCACAAGAGTCAGTTCGGCACTTAGAGCAGCAAGCATTTGAGAAAGGTAGCCGTCATTATTG
>CAUYRT010078013.1:0-10605 GCA_963574885.1 Lepilemur ruficaudatus | reverse complement strand
ATTACAGGTTCTGACTAGATTAGAAAACTGATCTACTCAGACTTCAAAAAGAAGAAGAAAATAAAATACCAGAAATTTAACACTGCAACACGAATCTCTAGATCTTTTCCTAAGATGACTAAATTTAGGCAGGGGAAGGATCACTCCTCATTACTGATGAAAAAAGAAATATACTTGACAATACCTGTAGGTGGACTTGCTACTTGGTCCCCAAAGCAGTCAAGATTTAAAAAGAAAAAAATAAGTCATTATTTGAAATTTTCTACAGTGGTGACAGCTATTACAGTGTGCACCCTTTTAACCCAGCAATCTATTCTAGCTGATCTGCTGCTATAAAAGTTCTACTGATGACTAAAATGTTTATTTAGCTAATAAAGTTATTCAATGTCACTAGATAGAGATGTATTTTAATGTGAATAGTGACAAGTGTCATTGACTGCTCCATTTCCAAGGATAGGCAAGCAAAGAAAATAGAAAATAAAAACATCTTAATGCAGCATCCATTATTGAGTCCCTTTACTTTTCTTCATTATGTTGCGGGACTTTAGATATACTCATTTCCCACATGCTGTCAAGGTGAAAAAATAACATCTCTCCCATCCATAGTTAGGAAATTGTGGCCTGCAAAAATTATACTATTTATCCAAATCCCACATAAAAGGAGTTATAAATAGAGAGGAGAAGAAAGTTATGAATTGACAAGCTGTTGTGCTGAGAAATCTGCATCGCCAAGAAGAAAGAGGTTAACCTGTTTCCCCTCCACCTACTCTCCACCAGCCACACCTCTTTCATCCAAATCATCTAACCATAATCTCCCTTTAGGTCTGGGACTTAGTGCTAGCTTTGACGATCTTTCATCAGAACCATTTAAATCAAGCATCCCTAAATCTTTTCTAATGTATGTTTTTAAACAATGCTGATGGAAAGGTGGGAAGTTATTGATTCTGAAAAGGAATGCAAGTTCCTAATGAGATAGGGCAATCATAGCAGAAGCAACAATCTGTATGCTCCATACTCCTAGGGCTTCTGGGGATAAAGAGGTGTACCAATTAACCATGGCCACAATAATGCTATGCAACAAACAACAAAATCTCAGTGTCAAAAAAGAATAAGCATTTATTTGGCACATGAGTCTATGAGTAGACAGGGGTTGAGGTGATCTAGGCTGGGCTTTGGCTGAGTGACTCTGCTGATCTCTGCTGGGCTCACTCATACAGCTTTAGGGTTGAATGAAGATCAATGGATCCAGTCTGGGCGTGGCTTGAGTGACTTGGCTCTGCTCCACATTTCTCTCAGCCTTTTTCTGAAACCAATGGATTAGCCTGGGCATGTGCTTCTCAAGGTATTGGCAGAGGATAAGCCAAATCATGCACATGCTTCTACTTTTGTTCATGTCACACTTATTAACATTCCATTGGCCAAAACAAATCACATTGCCAGACTCAAAGGATCAGAGAAATACAGTCCACCTCTTTAGTGGGAGGAACTGCAAAGTCATATGGCAAAGGGTGTGGATACAGAAAGGAGTAAAAAAAGTTAGGGTCACTAATTCAATCTACAACAAGGGAGTAGCAGAGGCAATTGCTTTGAGATCAGCACTGCCACACATTGATGTGCACGTGTATCCTCCACAATAGCATCTGGGAAAAGGGCTGGCAGAGGGATGGGAGGGCCTGGAATCTAGCCCACACTCCACTGCTCAAAAGCCATGCACCCTGGCATGAGACTGTGTCATTTTGCTAACAAAAGTACTGTGTGGGTTAGTGGAGCCCTCCCTGTTTGAGATTCACCAGGAAAGGCTTCAAAAGCTACTACTGTGCTAGAAGAGGATGTTGGGAAGACCCTCTCAGGCATCGGTCTAGGCAAAGAATTCTTGAAGAAGACCCCCAAAGCAATCAATGCAGCTACAAAAATAAACCAATGGGACCTGATCAAATTGAAAATCTCAGTCTTTTCACATTTTAATCATACCTGTGAGAAGTTAGCTTGAGAACTGTTACTTAGTTGTTTATCATTTGACCTGTATGGATTCTATGACTTTCAAGAAATGTGAATTTCTTTAAAAAATTTCATCCCTTTAAAATGATTTAAAGTCTTCCTCAAGGAGGCAAAGCAGTGATGTATTTTAAAAACCATGATATGTTTTAAAACATTTTTTTGTTACAGAAAGGTGTCTTCAGACAAAGAGCTTAAAATAAAAGAGGATTTGCTTCAAGTCCAGGTAACACACACACTTTCTCTCTCTGTGTATCTATATTTAATTAATGATATGTGCTCTGATTATTATATGTATAAATAACAGATGTATGTATGTGAATATGGACATATTTGTATCTGTGTGTGTGTGTGTACTGAAATTCTTCCTAAGATATGTCTTTCTTGTTGATTTACTTTTCTTAGCAAGTTTCAGAAAATAAAACAGTAAATCTAGGGATATTTATTGCCAAGATTATAAAAAATTATCACGTCTTACTCAACTTTAGGCAATATCATGGAGGAAATAATATCATATTGAGAGCCAAAATAGGGACTTACTAGTTATATGACTTTGGATAAATCCCTTTAACCTATTTGAATTTTATATTTTCTATAACCAAAATGGGTAAAGTGATAACTAATCTATCTCAAAAAGGTACAAGAGTTATAAGAAGCAAATAAAAACTTCTTCAGAAATTGTAAACTATATAGCCCACTCTGTTTTATGTGATCCAATAAAAGGAGTAAAAGTAATCTGTTATTTCGTTTAGGCTTTGTAATTTTTTTTTCTTTTGCTGCAAGTTGATTTCGTAGCACCCATCATAGCATCGTACCGTCCATTTCAGTAAATGGCTGGAGTTGTGTCCTACAAGTATGTACACACCTGAATGACTCTAGAACTAGATAACATTACTTTTGGAAAAAATAGGAATGATACTTGAGATACTGAATATAAAATGCACAACTTTATAGTATCAGTTTTCTGCTGTTGCATAACAAGTTACCATAAATTTAGCAGCTTAACCGATTTATATTATCTTACAGGTTCAGTGGTTAGGAGTCCGAGCATGGTTTCGTGGTGTCCTATGCTTAGGGTCTCAGCAGACTGTAATCAAGGTGTTGGCTGGGCTCTATGCCATTTTGTAACTTCGGAGTCCTCTTCGAAACTTAAGTGGATATGACAAACTTCAATTCCTTGCAGTTGGTGCTGAGGCACTCAACTTCTAGGGACAGTCTGCAGTTTCCTGTCACATGACGTTTTCCATAGACAGTGCACATCATAGCAGCTTGCCTCTTCTTTTAGGCCAGCTGAGAGTCTCTCTTGTCTGCTAAGATACAGTCTATAACGTAACTTGCTCATGGGAGTGACATCCTGTCACCCTTGCTATAGCATGTAACCTAATGAAAGGAGTGGCATCCCACCACTTAGCCATGTTATATTGGTTAAAAGCAAGTCACGGATCCTACCCACAATCAAAGGGAGTGTATTATTTTATTATATGGAGCATAACCCCAGTGGGGAAGATCGTGGGACTATCTTAGAATTTTGCCTCCATGCTTACAAGCTGCTTTTAGATAGAATGACATTTTGTATATTTTTAAAAATTTGTTATAATCCCATTATATTATTAATATTAGAAGTATTTAAGCTAATGTCCTATAAAATTATTTTTTATGAATTTAAAGTCAACATTTTCTGTATAGGTATAATTTTTCTGGAGAGAATATTAGTGGATTTAATGATAATTTTAGAGGAATTCATCTCCTTCCCCAGCACTCTATTATGAGCTGTGTGGATCTAGGCCATTTTACAGAGATCAGTAGACGGTAAAAAGTGACTTGCTTAGGGTTAGAGAACAAATTAGTGGTGAAATTTGAACTGCAAAAATGACTTTCTGAATCCTGCTCAGCATTTGCAATAATAATGAAAGATTATTCAGTTTTGTTTCCTTATACAGGCATGAATAATAGATTATATTATTATACATTTGTTCAAATAATTATAATGCTTATAAAATGTTTAAGTCACATGAAAACTTTATTTTAGTTTTTAAATGAACTACTAGTTGTTTACCTCTTATTTAGGGGACCATTATTTCAGTAATTATTCTGATGTTTATTTAAAGGATATGTAGATACAAATCTATTTGGACTTAAGGTTGTCCTCATGTTGTACAAATTGTACCTTGAACAAGGATGCTGGTATAGCATGTGCATATTTTCTCCCATTCCATAGGTTGTCTATTCACTCTAGTGATTCTTTCCTTGGTTATGCAGAAGCTTTTTAATTTGATCAGGTCCCATTTATTTATATTTGTTGTTGCTGTGATTGCTTTTGGAGTCTTCTTCATAAATTCTTCACCTAGGCTGATGTCTATAAGAGTTTTTCCAACATTTTCTTCTAGAATTCTTATGGTTTCATACTTTAGGTAGAAGTCTGTTATCCATCATGAGTTAATTTTTGTGAGAGGTGTGATTCTTGTTTCAGTCTTCTACGTGTGGCTATCCACTTTCCCCAGCACCATTTATTGAATAGGGATTCTTTCCCCCAGTGTATGTTTTTGTCTGCTTTGTCAAAGGTCAGATGGAGATAAAGGGATGGTTTTATATCTGGGCTCTCTGTTCTTTTCCATTGGTCCGTGTCTTTGTTTTTGTGCCAGTACCATGATGTTTTGGTTGCTATAGGCTTGTAGCATAGTTTGTATGATAAATTGATACCTCCCAATTTATTCTTTTTGCTTAAGATTGCTTTGGCTATATAGGGTCTTCTCTGGTTTCATACGAGACATAGAATTATTTTTTCCAGATCTGTGAAAAATGATGTTGGTATTTTCATAGGAATTGCATTGAATCTGTAGATCACTTTGGGTAGTATAGACATTTTAACAATGCTGATTCTGCTGCTTCATGAGCATGGTAGTATGGTTTTCCATCTGTTTATGTCCTCTGCTATTTCCTTCCTTAGTCTTTCTGTAGTTCTCCCTGTAGAGGTCTTTTACCTCCTTGGTTAAATATATTCCTAGGTATTTAATTTTCTTTGTTGCTATTGTGAAAGGTATTGAGTCTTTGATTTAGTTCTCAGTTTGACTGTTGTTGGCATATATGAATGCTACCAATTTGTGAACATTGATTTTGTAACCTGAGACTTTGCTGAATTTATTTATCAATTCTAGTAGTCTCTTGGCAGATTCTTTGGGGTTTTCTAGATAGAAGATCATGTCATTAGCAAAGAGCGATAGTTTGACCTCTTCTGCACCCATTTGGATGCCCTTCATTTCCTTCTCTTGTCTGATTGCTCTGGCTATATTCAATAAAGGGCTGATAACTAGAATCTATAAAGAACTCAGGAAAATCAGCAAGAAAAAATCAAACAGACCCATTAAAAAGTGGGCAAAGACGTGAACAGAAACTTTTCGAAAGAAGATAGACTAATGTCTAACAAACATATGGAAAATGCTCAACATCTCTAATAATGAGGGAAATGCAAATAAAAACCACAATGAGATATCACTTAACTCCAGTGAGAATGGCTTTTATCAGAAATCCCAAAATGACAAATGTTGGTGTGTATATAGATAGATAGGAACACTCGTACACTGCCAGTGGGATTGCAGACTAGTATAACCTCTATGGAAAGTAGTATGGAGATACCTCAAAGAACTGAAAGTAGATCTACCATTTGATCCAGCAATTGTACTACTGGGTATTTACCCAAAGGGAAGAAAGACATTCTCTTAAAAAGACATCTGCACTCAAATGTTTATAGCAGTACAATTCATAATTGCAAAGTTGTGAAAGAACCCAGTGCCCATCAATACGTGAGTGGATTAATGAAATGTGGTATATATATGCCATGGAATACTACTTAACCATAAAATAAAATGGTGATCTAGCACCTCTTGTATTACCCTGGATGGAGCTGTAGCCTATTTTTGTAAGTGAAGAACCATAAGAATGGAAAAACAAATACCATGTGTACTCACCATTACATTGGTACTAATTGATCAACACTTACACACATATGGAAGTAACATTCACTGGGGATTGGGCAGGTGGGGGCTGGAGGAGGGGATACATTAATTCACACCTACTTGGTGCGTTGCCCACTGTCTGAGGGATGAGCACACTTGTAGCTTTGACGCAGGCAGTGAAAAGTCAATTTATGTGATCAAAGCATTTGTACCCCTGTAATATTCTGAAATTTAAAAAAGAAAGGATGCTGGGTGAAGGGTAAGTGAGTGTTGAAATTAAGCCTATGCTTTATTTGCCAGTGATGCACTCTGGCATGGACTGTGTCTGTGTGGAAGAAGGGGTCGGGTCCTTTTTCTCATTCATCAGAGACACTGTATGGACTAGCAGTCAGTAGCCGTAGTTATACTAACAAAAATTATGCTAAGAGAAAAGGATATGAAATATTTTGCTATCCTATTAACTTTTGATTTTCAGGTTATTTGTTAGAAAAATAGTAAATTTACTCTCTAGTCAAGTATCTACTGAGGGATTTGCGGCATAATCATACAGAGATAAGAAAGAAGGACAAATACATTCATGATAGCTCAAAATTTTAAAAAATGAAAAAAAGTTATACATATTTGAATATTCTGTGAGTTAAATAATCCATATCATATTTTTATACCCTAAATGTAATTACTATTATTTAATTTTTAAAGGAGGAAACTCAGAGATATTAAATAAATTGACCAGGTTTACAGAGTTATCAGGTGCATTCTGGTTGGACCGGATAGCCCAAGGACCCTCTATTTTTGTAGGTGGGGTAAAATGACTAAGTATAAATTCAATGTTATCTCCCCATTTGCTATATCTTTTCAAGGATCATCACCTTTCTGAAATTACAGAATCTTCTTAGCTTTTTCTGTGCACAGTGCTAAGAACTCTTTGTTTTTCTATTTAAATTGTTTATTACCACCTCCCAGGTATGGAGTCCCAAAAGCAAATATAAACAGTAATTGTAATTACATTCTATATGTACTTGAATAAACTGAGTAAATTGGTTGCATATAACATAATATAATGTAATATATGAGGCATATAATTGATAAGAAAATATTGAATTTATTTTTTTCTGAATTTAAGGCTTCTAAAGAATTTTAAAGCTGAAATGTATTGTTAGCATATAGCAGAGACATAATGTCCCCAACTAATTGCAACATAATGCACGTATAAAAGGAGAACTATGTTGTAGTAGCTAAGAATGTGAAGTTAGAAAACAGGAGGGATTTCTATGTAGGAGTAATAGTATGTGGAAAGACGAAGACTTTAGGGAACAGGAGCTGATTAGGGAACTTCACTTGCTTGAGTGTGACAGGAGTTTTGGATTGCAGAAAATAGTTGTCAGAAACCTGAGAGGGACTGTGTACAGATGACATCAGTAGTTTGGATTTTATTAAGTAGGAAAGGAGGACTTATTGAGGAATATTAAGAATGATTCATTTGGCATTTTTTCTTGAGATTATTCTGCCATTTGTAGGAAAGATGAATTTTGGAGGAGAGATTGGATTTTGCAGCCAGAGGAAACAATTAGAAAGTTTTTTATAATAGTTTAACTGAATGATAATCAAGTTATTTAATTATAGTTTGCATGAATTTATTAAGATAGAGTAGTAAATCGTATTTCTTGTAATCTAAATTGTACTGATACCAAATGGGAAGATTTTATTTTATCAAAATAGTGATCCTTTCAAATTAAAATGATGAATACAGGCACACTTGGTTTTATTGCACTTAACTTTATTGTGCTTCGCGGTATTATATGTTTTACAAATTAAAAGTTTGTGGCAATCCTGTATCAAGCAGGTCTATTGGTGCCAGTTTCCAACCGCATGTGCTCACTTGATGTCTGTGTCACATTTTGGTAATTCATACAATATTTCAAAGTTTTTCATTATTACTATATCTGTTTTAGTGATTTGTGATCAATGATCTTTAATGTTACCATTATAATTGTTTTTTGGTGTCATGAACCACACCCATACAAGGCAGCACGTGTAATTGATAAGTGTGTATGTTGTGACTGTTCCAGTGACCAGGGATTCCCCGACCTCTTTCCCTCTTCTCCTTGAGGAGAATAAACCTCCCTATTCCCCGAAACATAATAATACTAAAATTAGGCCAAAAAGTAACCCTACAATGGCCTGTAAGTGTTCAAGTAAAAGAAAGAGTTGCATGTCTCTCACTTTAAATCAAAAGCTAGAAATAATTAACGTTAGTGAGGAAGGCATGTCAAAAGCCAAAACAGGCTGAAAGCCAGGCCTCTGTGCCAGAGTTAGCCAAATTGTGAATGCAAAGGAGAAGTTCTCGAAGGAAGTTAAAAGCGCTACTCCAGTGAACACATGAGTGATAAGAAAGCAAAACAGCCTTATTGCTGATAAATGGAGGAAGTTTTATGGTCTGGTTAGAAGAAAAAAGCAGCTAAAACATTCCCTTTAGGCCAAAGCCTAATCCAAAGCAAGCCCCTAACTCTCTTCAATGGTAAGAAGACTGAAAGAGGTGAGGAAGCTGCAGAAGAAGAGTTTGAAGCTAGCAGAAGTTGGTTTATGAAGTAGAAGGAAAGAAGTTGTCTTTATAACATTAAAGTACAAGGTGAAGTAGCAAGTGACGATATATAAGCTGCAACAAATAAGTTATACAGAAGATCTCAAGTGGAGATAACGTATGAAAGTGGCTACACCAAATAACTGATTTTCAATGTAGATGACACAGCTTTCTACTGGAAGAAGATACCATCTAGGACTTATATAGCTAGAGAAGAGAAGTCAATGCCTGGCTTCAAAGTTTCAAAGGACAGGCTGGGTGACTGTCGTTATAGGCTAACATAGCTGGTGATTTTAAGTTGAGGCCAGTGTTCGTTTGCCGTTCTGAAAATTCTAGGACAGTGAGGCATATGTTAATACATTTAGGGTAGAAGGAATTGTTGGCAGCCATTTTTGGAAATAATCCAGTTTTCAATTTTTGTAAATGCTCTAAGGATATAAAGTAATGTATATTTTTTATTGCTAGGTAAAATATACCAGTTAGCTTTTCCTAAATAACAAATTATTCTAAAACTTAGTGAATTAAAATGATAGATTCATTATTTCTCTTAGTGGCTAGATATGTTTTCTCTCTGATCAGGCTCAGCTTTATTTGGTATAAGATAGTTTTACTCATATGTCTGACATTCCAGCTGGGACATCTAGGACAGTTTGTTATCCTCCAGGAGGGTAGCCCTGGGTAGTTTACAGAAGAGCTCCCAGTAGCAAGAGAGCAAAACAAAGCTGAAGTTCTTTTGAGGCCTAAGCTCACATCTCACATAGTGGACCAAAGAAGTCACAGGCCAGCTGAGTTTCAAGGAGTGGGGAAATAGACTCTACCTTTTGATGGGAGCTACTGCAAAGAATTTATGGCCATTTGTAGTTTACCACGGTGGGGGGTAGATTCTCTCTCTTTCTCCCTCCCTCTGCATAAAATTGAATTAAGTCTAGATTTGTCTTATTATTTTTATTCTTAATATCTTTGTTAGAATATAGGTTAAGCTGCTGTATAAAGAGACCTCATATATTAATAATTCAATGGCTTAAGATAGAGTAGTATTTTTATCTCATGTAAAGTTTGAGTAGATGGTTACAGCAGGTATAGTACTTTGATTAACTTGGGACCTAGTCTTCTTACTTCTTGCTCTCATTTCTCATTGAAATTTAGAAATTTTACCAGATGTCAAATTTTTTATTTATCTCAAGGAAGTTTTGTGTTCTTATTTATTTCACTAACATTTAACTTTCTTCTTCCTTTTATCCCTCTGGAACTCGTATTTGAATATTATGATATCCAGATTGATTGTTTAAGTCTTCTGTCTTTTCATTCCTGGCTTCTATTTGTATGTTTGTTTTGTGCTATATTTCTTTTATTTACTTTGTGAGATTACTAAATCTATTCTCAGAAGTAGTCTTTCTCCTTTTATCTTCCTCTTGAATTTTTAAATTAAAAAATCATGTTTACTTTCTTCAAAAATCTCAGGAGACCCCAATTTGGAGCTCTAATTGCATCTATCAGAGAACTCCATCAGAATTTTTTTTAAAGTATTTATTTGAAATGTTTAAAATAAATTTTATGAAAGCAAAGCTGAATATGTAATTTCAATAATATACCAGCAAACAATCTTTAATATGCATCACATTGGGCATCTTTTAAAGGAAGTAGTGTAACTAAACATGTATAAAACGTTGATTCTATTATTTTGTCAGATCTATTAGATAACTAGCCTGAAGAGTCTTACTTTAAAAAATGATTTTTTAATGCACTAGTCTCAGAAATAATGCTATTTTTAAATACAAGAAATAGAAGATAAAGCCGTTTTAATTTTACATAAGCAATTACTCTTAAACAGAGGAGTGATTTTGGTGTACAAATAAAAGAAGAAAAGTAGTTTCAACTACTTGTGATGAGGTCATTACTGGTCTTTTTTTTTCTTTTTTTTTTTTTTGTAATTTTTTTTTTTTTTATTGGGGGAAAAACTACAAAGCATTTACAGTACAATGTTTACAGTCACAATTTGTAGTGAGCTGATTTCCCAAAATATATTACCACTCAAGTTGACTTATCTTGTTACATTCAAAAACCTACTCTGTCAAA
>CAUYRT010078012.1:0-18079 GCA_963574885.1 Lepilemur ruficaudatus | reverse complement strand
AGGTCACTTTGGGTAGTATAGAGAGTTTAACAATGTTGATTCTGTTGACCCATGAGCATGGTACTATTTTCTACCTGTTTACATCCTCTGCTATTTCCTTCCCCAGTGTTTCATAGTTCTCCCTGTAGAAGTCTTTCACCTCCTTAATTAAATATATTCCTACATATTTTATTTTCTTTGTTGCTATTGTAAAGGGTATTGAGTCTTTGATTTGAGTCTCAGTTTGACTGTTGTTGGCCTATAGGAATGCTACTGATTTCTGTAGCATTTCTGATTTTGTAACCTGAGACTTTGCTGAATTTGTTTATCAATTCCTGTTGTCTCATAGCAGAATCTTTGATGTTTTCTAGATATAAGATCATATTGTTAGCAAAGAGTGATCAAGTTTGACCTTTTCTGCCCCCATTTGGATGTCCTTGATTTCCTTCTCTTGTCTGATTTTTCTGGCTAGGACTTCCAGCACTATGTTGAATACAAGTAGTGATAGAGGGCAACCTTGTCTGATTCCAGTTCTAAGAGAGAATGCTTTTAATTTTTCCCCATTCAGTATGTTGTTGGCTGTGGGTTTGTCGTATATGGCTTTAATCATTTTTAGGTAAGCCCCATCTGTGCCTATTTTGTTAAGCATTTTTATCATAAAATAGTAAATTAGTGCTGTAAATTAGTAAATATAAAATAGTGCTGATTTTTTTCAAATGCTTTTTCTGCATCTATTGAGGGGACCATATGGTCTTTGTTTTTACTTCTATTTATGTGGTGAATTACATTTATAGATTTCTGTATGTTGAACCATCCCTGCATCTCTGTGATGAAGCCCACTTGTTCATGATGGATTATTTTTTTTTTGAAAATAAACAAAGAAACAATAGACTTAAACAGGACCCTAAAAAAATGGGCCTGACTGACATTTACAGAACATTCTACCCACAAAACACTGAATATGTTTTTCTCATCAGCTCATGGGACATTTCCTAAGATTGACCATATCCTAGGCTACAAGGCATATCTCAACAAATTTAACAAAATAGAAATTATGCCATGCATCTTCACAGACCACAGTGGAATAAAATTAGAAATCAACTCTAACAGAAGCTCTCATCTCTACAAAAAGTCATGGATCTCAACAACCTTCTGTGAATGATTATTGTGTTAAGGAGGAAATTAAGATGGAAATCAAAGGATTCTTTGAACGAAATGATAAAGGAGATACAACTTATCAAAATCTGTGGGACACAGCTAAAGCAGTCCTGAGAGGAAAATTTATATCCATAATGCCTACATCCAAAATCCACAGTCTAATGAATCATCTGAAAGAACTGGAAAAGGATGTGAAAACCCAGCAGAAGAAAAGAAATAACAAAGATCAGAGCAGAACTAAATGAAATCAATAATAAAAAAAAATTATACAGAAGATTAATAAAACAAAAGTTGGTTCTTTCAAAAATAAAATTGATTAATGAGAAGCAGAAAAGAAAGGACTCTAATAAGCTCCCTCAGGAATGAAAAAGGAGAAATTACAACTGATACACCCAAAATACAAAATATCATCTATGAATACTGTAAAAATTCCATACACATAAAGTTGAAAACATGGAGGAAACTGAAAAATTCTTAGAAACACACAGCCTCCCTAGACTCAACCAGGAAGAAATAGAATTCCTGAAGAGACCAATGTCAAGTACCGAAATTGAAGCAGCAATAAAAATCCTTCCTAAAAAGAAAAGTCCCAGACCAGATGGTTTCACACCTGAATTTTTCCAGACCTACAAAGAAGAATTGGTGCCTATCATGCAGAAATTATTCCACAACATCGAGAAGGAAGGAATCCTCCCCAAGATGTTTTATGAAGCCAACATCATTGTGATATCCAAACCAGGAAAGGAAATAACAAAAAAAGAAAATGTCAGACTAATATCCCTTATGAATATAGATGCAAAAAGTCTCAACAAAATCCTAGCAAACCGAATTTCTTCTCTCTTTTTTTCTCTTCTTACAGAGGGGCAGCCCACAGTGAGAGGGCTAGCAGTTGCGGGCCTCATAGTCAGGCCTTGCACATTCTCTGACATACAGTGGTTATGCAATTTAATGTTTGGTGAATAAATTGCTGAATGAAGGTGCACATAAATTAAACAGAATAAACATTCCAACAGACCTGTAGGAGATTGCAAGATTTTTTTTTTCTAGGTAGAAGTGATTTCCTAATGTGGAACATTCAGATTATGTAACCTTGCCACATTCCACAGGTAACCATTAGGGAGGTTAAAAGTGGGAACTTGAAATTTCCTTTCTTTCAAAGAGGAAACTAAATGTTCAAAAAAGGGGTGAGTGAGTGAGGCTTCTTTTAAACAAGCGAAATGCTACATCAGGCCATAAACCTGTGGTATAGTTTAGTGACTCTGTTTAAATGGATGCTTCCCATTGCCTTATGAGATCTGGGAAAGCCATAAAAATTCATGGCCTACTTGTGGCTGAGCTCTAATAAAGGAATAATCGGTGCTTTAAGTGAGGGGTAATGGGAGGTACAGTGGGAGATTTACTGGAGCAATAAGGGCTGCAGCAAGAGAGTAGGTTTTTCATGCCAATTACACTGACAGACTACAGAGCAAGACGTTACTGACACACACTTGCAATCCTGTTCCATTAAGTGACAAGGTGGGGCCCTCAGTTCTTCCTCCTCCTACACTTCCAGGAATCAAAGCCTTGGAGTTTTACTCAAGGGCTCCTGTCACCAAAGTGAATAAAGCTCCAGCGAGCTCCCCATAGCAAGCCACTTGTTACAGTGGATAAAACATGGAATTTGGGTTAGGAGGAAATTCAGTTTTAATCCCAGCTCTGCCAGTTACCAAGTAGTTTTATTAATGCCCCTAATAATTTCTCCCAATTATTCACTCCTATTCATTGCTATGAGACTTGAGGTGTCGCGCTATAGGAGAAGTACACACTCCTACCCACTTGACTTCAAACTTGGCCACGTGGCTCACTGTGGCCAATGGAATGTGAGTTGATCTAACCTGTGCCACAACCCAGAAAAGCTTCACAAGCCTCTGGGAGGTTGGCCACTGCTCTTTTCTCTCTGTCATGACAATGACAGATTCCAAATCAGGACCTTTTTTCAGCCTGGGTCCTGAAATAAAAAAGACACATCGAGCAGAACATAGCCAACCTCAGACACTGTACAAGACATACAATATGAGCAAGAATTAAAGCCTTGTTGTTCCAAGACACTGAGACATTGTGGTTTTTTGTTACCTCAATCTGCTATAATGATAACTGACTGGTACACAGAGTGATCTTGGAAAAGTCGCTTAAACTGACTAAGGCTTGTGTCCCGTAAAATGATGACAATCCATCCACTTGCAGGATTTTGTAGAGATCAAATGAGATTTTAGCACTATGTACGACACACAGAAGTTGTACAATTAATGGTAGTTGTTATTATTTCTAATTTGCTACTCAATCAGGAAGATAAAAGAGGTTAAGTTACTCTCTCAATGTGTGCACCTCTGGTTAGCTATTTCAATGACTTGTTGCTGTGGAGTCCCTGGGCCAATGTGGCAATCAGTGGTAAATTGGACATTTATGATACTCTCTTCCAGGACTAGGGAGAAAAAGTCTCTCAGATCTTTTCATTACAGGCTTCACAAGCTGTGAAAGAAATAGCAGCAGGCTCACTTTCACCCCATTAGACGTCCAGTCAATGGAACGCTGCCTTTTCCTTACCTGGGGTGACAGGCAGCTGAAATCTGGCTCCTGTGGCCCTTTGCACGTGGCCACACTGCTATGAGAGCCAGGGGACTGTGCTCATTGCAATCACAGTAATGCTAGCTCACCTGGGCTCAGCCATTCATTGTTCACAAAGCCTCCATAGTTTTGATTTTGGTTTTCACAATAGCTCTGTGAGGCTGTCATTCATTCACTCATTTATTCAACCACCAGATTACCAGCTGCATGGTCTTTGCCTTCATGGAGGTAGGTATCATTGTATGATTGCCAATTTATTGACTAGTTTTCATGTCTACTCAGCAAACATTATTTTGCATCTACTTTGTACTGTGCTCTGTACAAGTCAATGAAGATACCAAAATGAAGAAAGCCTGATCTTTGCCCTCAAGGAGTTCATAATTGCAAAGAAGATATGGACACATAAACCACCATGTCTGAGTGGTCATAGAAGTGCCACCTTCACACACATGAACCAAGTGTGTGGAGGCACAAGGAGAGAGAATCAGAACCTGCCTGAAGAATCAGGCAACCCTCATTTGGGCTGTGTTTAGGAAGGTGCATTTGGGCTGTGTTCTAAGAAATTACTAGAATTTGTCAGGCAGATGAAAGTAGGGTGGAAGGAACAGTAGTGGAAACAATATAGAGTCTGGGAAGAGCATTTGTGTATAGCTAGATCATAATGTCAGTTGGCATTCACTAGGTAGGACGAAAGCGGGTTGCAAAAGCTTTAGGGTGCAAAGGAGTTTGTCTTTGTTCTGTAGGTAATAGTGAAGCTTCACAAAAAGTGTCATAAATGGAAGATTCTCATGGTCACATTTTTTAAAAGAGATCACTCTGGCAACAACATGGAATATCTATTGGAAATAAGTAAGACTGGAGTGAAGGAAACCAGTTAAGAGGTTAATTCCGAGGTCCAGAGTTCTGAAGTCCTGGGAGCTGAGGACTCACATTCACAGGACATCACTCTTAAGTCTGTCATGTCATCTCTGACTTTCCTTTGGGAAAAACAAACATTTAACAAATGATCCATCCACTTAGTTAATTATATTATTTTGTCAGAGGGACAATTACTTCCCAGATTTCTCAGACACACCCTCTGGATGGTAATCTCAAGGTCATCACCAAGGCTAGATTATCCATGGCAAGCTAACATATTCTCTGAGAACCAGACCAGCAAAGATTTAAAACAAACAAACAAACAAACAAACAAACAAACAGTATGCATTGACACATTTTTAAAGCATCATGAAAAAAACAAAACTTTGTTCAACTTGGCTACATTTCTTTTAGCATTTGTTTTTAATAGCACATAGTAATAGTGGTGGGGTGGGGCACTGTAATCTTTTTAGCACTTAAATATTCTAAAGTCTTGATCTGGCCCTGACTATGCCCTCTTTTCTCTGGCTACACCGCTGGTTGCCAAAGCCATTTCCTTCCTTGGAACCCATCTTTGGAGTTTTTAGACATCAGCAAACAAGAGACGTGCAATGAATAAAGCTTACTATTCATAGCAAAGCTGAAGATACCACCTTTGCCCTTGGTAAGACTGCAACAAGAGATTATGGTTAGCAATTCCTGCAGGCTAATTCATGTTTGAATCAAGTGTAACTTTATTTGCATGACAGGATTAGAAATACAGTATTTCAGACTCTGGTTAACCAACAGCAGTATCAAATTAGGATCCTCTATATTTTAAGGGCTTGGAGGTCTGGATGATTAATGTAGAGCAGGACCTTTAAGTTGCAGGGAAACCTCCCCATATTAGAGCAATCCCAACACTTTTCCAAGGGGTGCTGGTTGGAGGTCCCTCTATTCCAGGGAAGTTCAACTCCACAGAGAGAGACTCAGAGGTGTGAGCAATTCCAATAACAAGATAAGTTGTTGTCTTTCCCAAAACATGGTGCCCAAACACTTGAACAACCCAGTAGTCTATACGCCACGAGAGAACAGAAATCTGAAATTTCTATTCAAGGTCTCTAGGCCTGAATAGTTCAAAATCACACTTCAAGACTCCTCTGCTAATTCAGTCTTTATTCTTTCATCACAAGTTGTGAGCTTTCCAATCAAGTTCTCTGAGATAATAAAGATATGTGTTGAGTACTTACTAAGTACCAGGCACAAAGTATTTTATACATATTCTCTCATTATTCTTCACATCATAAGGCATAAAATATTATTCTTCCTACTTAGCAGATGAGGAAACTGAGATACAATGATCCTTGTAACCAAGGCCAAAGTCATATAGCAAGTAAGTTTTGAAGTACCTGTTGGAACTCAGAAAGCCAAACTCCAAAGCCGACCCTCTTGGCCAATCTGCTAATCTGCTTCTTCCTGCCTAGGAATTCAATGTACCATTTCATTCCAATTTACAAGTATTCATGAACATCAATCTCACCCTCAATTTGTTGGTGAGAAAATGGAGGTGAGAGAGGTTAAGTGACTCGTCTCGAGTCCCACAGCGAGGGGTGGCAGAGCTGAAACTGACATATAAACCTTTCTTCCTTGATTCCTTAACTTGAAATCTTCACTTTAACTTCAGCTACGCTTAAGCTTAATTGATCCTCCCAAGGAGAAGAAAAAAGGGTGGCAAGGAGGAACAAAAATCCTTTTCTGAGCTCTTTGTAAGCATCAAATAATCTGCTAGACATTTTATAGCCAGTATTTCATTTATTCCAGCAACAACCTGGTCAGGTGGGTGTGGTTGCTTCCCTTTTCCAAATGGGAAAACTGAGGCTTAAAGAGGTTAGGAAAACCTGCCCGAGGTTACCCAGCTCATAAGTGAGGAAGCTGCAACTCCAGACTAGGTCTGTGTGGATGCAACTCCACACTCCCAGGCCAGGAATTTAACCGTAGACCGGCCCCTTGAAGGTGTGGATTTTACTCCTCACCCTCTTTTACTGGATCCTCAATAGGATTAAGGAGGGAATGGGTCTTGAATCAGCACAATCTTCCATCATCCCTTCACAAGACCCAGGCCACTGTGATTCAAATTGAATTTTTAAGCAGTTTTCACCAAGACTGTGGGTCAAATGGTTTCTGATGTTCAGGGAAGATTTCTCCCTGTTTCTATTCCCTGAGTCTTCTCACCTGGGCACAGCAATAAGAAGCCTCACAATTTATTTAAAGGTCACTCACCAGAGAAAACATCTCCTAGACCTTGGTTTGAAATTGCTGGGCGAGCCAGGTCATATTTTAGGTACAGTGACTGTGTTAAATTACTTTCCAGGTATTTGGGATTTAATACAGCACCAGGAATCTCACCAGAAACCTTTCTCCCTAATTTTGAAATGTGTGTGTACCACAGAGACAATTTTTCTGGTTTTGATGCCCTCACACAAATTGCCAACATACTGCATCTTTTTTTTTTTCACAGCTCTTTGATGTACTCAAAGGGGTTTTCTTCCTTGAACAAGAAGCCACAACTCCAAATGTTTTAAAACAGAAGCCCCTAAACATTTGAAGTTCAGTTTAGAATTCCCAAGCAGAAACTTGGCAAGAAGTCCTAACTTAAAAGAAAAAAAAAAGAAACCAAAAACTTCTCCCATCCTGAAGTATCAAATGTATACTTTCCAATAGAAAACAGACTTCATATCCGTGTGGTGCTGGCCTACCATTATTATTCATTGCTTTTCCCCACAGCACATAGATTTTTCAATTCATTCAAAAGCACAGTAAGACCATTTAGATGTATTGCGCTCATCTCAAATTCAACAAGCCTTCCTCTCCACTTCTAATCTTTTCTCCACCCAATGCCCTTTGCTGTCGTCTTTTTTTTTCTGGTTCACATTGGTTCGAAACGTAGACATTGACCCCCTAAAGGGCAGGAAGCGGGCTTTGATCATCTTTACACTCTCAGTGCCTAGGGCAGTGCTGGTATGGTGAAGATGCTCAACACATGTTTGTTCAATGAATAGATTTAAAAGTCATGTTCTCCTCTTCCTCCTCCTTCACCTGTGTATCATATCTCCTCAAAGCCTTGTCCATTTGTGTTTTACAATACGACTACCCAAGGACTAGATATGACCCATTTGATAAGCGATGCAGCCTATTTAAGATTTTTACTGAAACATAAAACAAACCAACCAACCAAAAAAACAACCCACATACAATCAGCCAGAATGAAAGCTAGGGGGTGAGTGCTTCCAAATCGTTATGTGTCTGAGTGCAGATAAGGGTCGTTCCAAAAGACATAGACCAGATATTGTCATGAAATCTAGACAAAATTTTAATATATACATATTAACTTCCTTTATATTATCAAGATAAAATTTGATGGATCATTGCAAAGGCTTTATTATCAAAGGATAAATATGAACCATATCATTAATGTAAACTTCTTAAGCATAGAATCTATAAAGCTATTAATACTTTAAAGTTCTTAACATGCTTTGTACATGGAAGCTACTTACTAAATCTCCCATACATACTTGAATCTCATTTGTGTCATGTGGCCAAGCTAAGCACAAGCCATTAGCCCTTTTAAACTAAAATTTATTGTCAATAACAAATCAGTGGGGCTTCATTCAAATCTATTGCTGATTATGAGAACTTCTCTAAAAAAATAAAGACACATATGTTTATTTTTTCTTCAGTCATTTATCCCTCTCTTTTCTTTTAATATATAGCATTAATTCTATGGAGCCCACCCTTGTTCAGACTTTCCACTACCGCTAGATCAGAGGTTCTTAACCAGAGATCTACAACACAGAAGAGAGACTGCACTTTCTACAGGTAGAGGTCAGGGCCCAGAAGCAAGACAGTAACACTGATTTCATGGCATGAACCAGGAGAAGCCGCAGACACACTGCTGAGAATCAGCAGATGCTGACAGAAGACGTGGAAAGCTTACCGTGCACCGGGCACAGTTCCAGGCACTGAGGACAAAGCTGTGAGCAAAGATCCTGCCCTCCTGCGCTTTCATTCCGCTGAGGGAAACAAAGGCTAGCAGACAAATAATTACACAGTCTGTCAGGTGGCCATGAATGCTACGGAGGAAAATGAGGGAGGGAGTTCTGTAAAATTGTCATTTTCAATAGGGAAGCCCTCAGGAAAGGCCTCGCGAGCAAAGATCCGATAGAAGTGAGAGAATGAACCAGCTGTTGTCTGGGAAAGAGCATTCTAGGTGGGGAAACAACTGGTACGAGTGCCCCAAGGCAGGGAGAGGCTTGGAACAGTTCTAGGAGCAGAAAGCAGCCAGTGTGGTCGGAGCAGAGAGGGGTGATGATCATACAGATCCTTGTACTTTAGACTTAGACTTTCACTCTGAATGAGTGTCCATTATAAAATATCAGTTTTTCCCTGACTCTGTTCCACCAGCATAAACTGATAAGCTCTGGAAACACAAGGCATTAACAAGATCCCGTCCTTCTTCAATAAGGAAACAGAAATTTAGACAACTCTAACAGAAGGTGGAAAGTGGGCAAGTATTAGAAGAGTAGAGTAGACTTCTGGGGAGCTGAGATCCCTGCTGACTTCCAGGAGGAGGCAATCAGATATGGCTCATGAGTTCTTTTGCTATGGGTCTTGAAAAATGGGCTGAATTTGAATACAGGGATCTCTGAGCCACAGAACTTTCTAAGTTAAGGGACAGGGGTAACGATATGCTTGACATTTTCAGGGAATTGTGAGAATTGACTGAGTTGGGAAATGCTTGAAGACGAGTAACTGAAGATAGGTTTAGACAAGGAAACTGAAATTAGATGCTTGATGTCCATGGATGCAAGACTGAGAATTAGTGAAGCTTTATTAGCTGAAGGGTCTAATACGCCTTCTACATCATTTCTCGGTATTATGTTTATATCCATATGTACAAAAGATTTTGTAAGAGAAAAGTATGCAATAGGTATGCAGGAACTAAATTGAATTGTCTTTTGGCTATTCAATTAAAAATTTAAAATTGGATAGGCTCTTACAGTTAATCTATTACAAACCTGTCTCCCCGCCCCACAACACTGCACTGATGAGAAAAGTGAGTCCTAGATGTTTAATAGGCAATGAAAGGTCATGCTATTAATTACTCGGTGAGTCAGACTGATGTCTCATTATATTTCTACTGATCTTTCTGCCCACCTCAACCACATCTTTCCAATACTCTACCAAAGTAAGGTGGGGGTGACCCACAATTAGTACCTATCTTTATTATAATATACAGATAATATTAATGATTCAGTTGATATTCCTTCCCCATCTGAAATGAAATATACCTCCCCAGAATTCTTCTCATGCTGTGAATGAGAGTTAATTACCTGGCTATAGGCAAGGTCTTCCAAATACCTGAAATCAGGCAGTCCTCCACCCCACATGCTTCTCTGCAGGACAAAAAAAAAAAATGTAGTTCCTTCCACCAAGAGACATTTACCCCCACCACACCATTAGAAAGTTTTCCCCTTCATTTATTTGCTCAATTGCCTACATGAGAAGATCCTGGCTTTTATTTTTTCAATAATTGAGCCTAACAACTAGTTTGACTCACTTTGGGGTTACTCAAATTTATTTCTGATAAAAAGCAAAGTTGACAGAGAGCAAGAAGGGAAGGATGATCCAACTTTGCCAGAAAGTAAGTTTTAGCTCTTTGCCTCTATACTTTACAAAAAGAACAGAAAGTTTAAGAAAATCCTTTCATAGCCTTGAAATTTCATTCAAATTCTGAAAATAACAAACTAGCTTTAAGACTCAACCTAGTCATTACCTCTTTCAAGAAATTCCATAACTACACCCACCCATCCCTAAGGCAGTGCTCCCTTGAAATTCCATGCATACATTTAAGATAGCACTGACCACACTGTCTTCTGATAACTGTTTACATGTCTCTTTCTTTTTTACCAGGTTCTTAGCACCCATCACAGAAGGAAGGGAGGAAGGAAGGAAGGAAGGAAGGAAGGAAGGAAGGAAGGAAGGAAGGAAGGAAGGAAGGAAAGAGGGATGGAGAAAAAGAGGGAAGAAGGTAATATTTGCTGCACATGTTTTCCAAACTAACTCAATACACATGGTCTAGTAAACAATTTCTTTGCTACTAATTGTTTAAGAGTGATTTGAAGAAAAATAGCTTAGGTATCTATACTAGGATTCCATGTACACTGCTGGTTTATAAGAATACCAGAACAGAATGCTCTAAGTTGAGACTGAAAATCTAAAATGCCCATTTACTATAGCACACATTACACCTCAAGCCTGGGCAAATGAAAATAAACATTCCACGGATGTATGACTACTTTTATAATAGGTTATACAGGCTCTTCTTGGTTTATATACATTTGTGTTTTACATTCTTGAAATAGCACATAATTTTATTTAGACCTTTAAGTGAAATAATGCAGTAATATAATGTAATGTGGGGCAAATACCATGGCAGGTGGGCACCACAGTACCTGGAGGTCCTAGTTGCCAGTAAATGGCAATGTCTGGTATCTATCCTTCACCCCTATAGTTTCTCTATTGCCTGCCAAATGCAATGCATTTGTGCTCTGCTTGTGTCTTTTTGCATTGAAGTTTCCTTTCTTTATAGTGACTGCTTGTGCTTCTACAGCTGCACAGAACAATGGTGCACACCTCACTGTTAACTATTTTTAATTTATTTAAGCACAGAAAGAAAATCCTAAGATCAGATATGACCCATAGCCATCAACCCTGTGGTAGCATCAGAGAAACTCATTTATCATCTCCAGCTCTTTCTCTGTTCACTCTACTTCTCACTCTATATACTTATTAAATGAGTCTAGCTTTATGTAACTATAGATTAAATAGAGATAGCGATAGCCCCCTAAAGTGGCTGAAATACCCTAACTCCCTCCCATGCCATTTCTTTATTGAGAAATTGCTTAGGACATGTTTATTTTTGTCTGGCATCCTTTTTACAGAATTCAGCCCCTGATCATGTCAAAGAATGACTTGAGTTTTTGATGTCCAACACAAAGGGAATTGGAATTATATCTATATAAATATATATATTTATGCACAAGAGGAACATTAATTGGTGACAAGCCTGATCTTGGCCAAACGGCTTTAAGGATACTTATAAAAAATGGATACTGGAAGTTTGACTTAGGCTATTAATTCTCATTAGTATTTTATTAGGATGCTGAGAGGTTTCTGCAAATGGGGATACAAGGAAGGCATGTCCCTGGGCAGAAATGCCATCACATGTAGCCCCTTTGATTAAGGCAGCATGTGCTACTCCAGGGAGCAGCAGAACCTAAATGATTTGGCAAACTCAATCTACAAATATTTTCTGAGCACTAATTATCTGCTGGAACACATGGGTATATAAAATTATATAGTAATATATATATAAATTTAGGATATAATTATGAGTTCTTTTAGAGTAATTTAAAAGAAGGTATGGGAGGTCCAAAGGAATGCTAACTGCATCTTTGAAGAGATTGACATGGGCTGAACAACATCTTCTAGGAAACTTGTGGGTGGGACCAGAATAATCAGGAACTTTCACATTGACTGCATTTATCTGTATCATCTGTTTTTTTCACATACGACATCTTAAGTTTCATATCGAGCCATTTGAATACTTACATTCGAATATTAGACTGCCCATTATCCATGTGAAATTTCACCCTTCTAGTTTGCTGAGTTATTTTCATACCTACATTTTTGTTGTTGTTGTTCATTAGGCAACCAAAGAACCCTGGTTCTTTTTTTTGTCTTATTGTGGTAAGCTATACATAACATGAAATTTACCATTTTAACCACTTCTAAGCATATAGTTCAGTGACAGGAACTATATGTGCAACCATCACCACCATCCAACTCCAGAACTTCTGCATCTTCCCAAACTGAAACTCTGTACCCGCTAAACACTAACTCCCCGTTCCCTCCTGTCTCCAGCCCCTGACAATCATCTTCTTTCTCTCTCACTCTCTTATTTTAAAAGACTTTACTTTTTTTAGAGCAGTAAATAATTGGGAGGAAAGTACAGAGATTTCCCATATAATCCCTACCCCCACACAGGCATGGCCTCCCCCGTCATCAACATCCCCTCCAGAGAGGCACATTTGTTACAACTGATGAACCTACGTTGACACATCACTGTCACCCAAGGTCTGTAGTTTGCATTTGGGTTCAGTCAGTGTTGTGCATTCTGTGGGTTTGGACAAACGTACAATGACGTGTTTCCACCATTACAGTTCCATACAGAGTGTTTGCACTGCTCTAAAATTCAATACCTAATTGCGATATAAAATACACTTTTTATTATTTCTTCCAGCTTCATGCCACCTGCACTTTTAATAAGTCTTCACCTAGGTCTTGATAAAAGTGTTGACCAGGACAGAACCAAGGCCCCAAAAGTTTACCACATCTCAGCACTCCTGGAGCACCAACTGTTACCCATCCACCAAGCTAAAAACCATCAAGCCCTGTTTTCATCTTTACTTCAAGATTTTACAAATACACTGCTAGAGTTTTTAGAGATTACCTAGCTCAAATATGCTGCTATTGTGACTACAGGATTTTATTAATATAAATGGCCAAGATGTTACCCACAAAATGAAATGAAGGTGATTATGGCCTAATTTGTTCTTAGGAATGATTTGCTAACTCCCAGGCATGACCATACCTTTTTAGTTGCTCAAAATTTTTCTTTTCATGTTTATCTATTTAAGAATCAGAAGCTTCTTTGAGTTTTGTGAAGCTTTTGAAAATCAAACTGTTGGCTCAGTTAACTACATGAGTAGGTGCTCTCTGCTCTCAGATGGCTGATGGCATCTCAGTATCTCATCTGCAGCCTCTTGCAGCCGTGGGGCAGGTCTGGCATTCCATCTGGGCAGAGGGCTCCATCTCCTTTATGGAAAGGTAATAACTCCTTGCGACTCACTTTACCTTGATTGGGCTTCCCTATCCTCCCCTTCATGTTCGCTCCCCTCTTTCCTGCCTGTTTTTAACTGATCTGGGGAGAGAGAAATTTTATAATTTATTCAGTTGACAATGGATACCATGCCCTTTAAAAACAAACAAACAAACAAACAAAGAATAAATGACACCAAATGTAATGTAAGGTGCATCTACTAATTGAGCCTAGAAGAATGCGTATGAGTGAGGAGATAGGAAGGGGATCGTATTTTTGTAGAGAGCACTTTTATTTGCAGGAAATTCCCTGTGCAGCTGGTGAGCCTGTCAATGTAACAAGAAGGGTGGAGGTCGTCCCTCTCAAGATGATCCGAGGGATAATGGTGAGCGGCCAGGTAGCTGACGCGGTGTGGGAAGACTGTCTTCCACGCCACTGCCTCCTCAGAAGGGTCTGCCCTGTTCATCTGCCAGTGCGGCAGAGGCTCTGTCTGTGACGGCCAGACGCCTGGCGGTAAGTCAATATGCTCCCCTTGAGACAAGGAAAATTCCGCAGGTCAGACTTGCTAAGCGAGTAGACCACAAAAAGTGCCCAGTGCATACAAATGCTGTAGCAAATTAAGATAATGATATTGGCTGTTTATTGTAGATAAAACATAAATCTGTGATAGAAGCATCTAGGAGATCCCAGCACCCAGTGTATCAACATCAGAAAGAGCAGTTATGATTGTTGCTAAGGGGGGGAAAAAAAAAAAAGTCCAGGGCCTGACTAACATTTAGAGATATAAAGCTTTCATATCCTTCAGTCTTCTTTCCTTTGTGATTTCCACAGGATTTTCATTTCCAGAGATATTATACTACTTGCTTTCAAAGGAATTCAATATTTTCATTCAGAAAAGTAATTTCACAGGAAAGTAACACAGAGTGATGTCCTGGGTATTCATTTTCAGAGCCAATCTTACAAAGTCAATTTGTGCTGCAAGGAGCTGGGGCGACACGAAAAGGTGGGGATCCTATGCACGTGGGTTTCTTCCTTCCCACTCCCCCCACGCAGGACGCCTTGGACACCCCAGAAGCGTTTGAAAAGAATTCTCTGGCACTAAAAACAAAACACGCTGCCAATTCCCTTAATAACGTCGCCCAGTGTAACCCAAAGACATGGCTCCTGAGCCCAGGACGAGACTGTGGCTTCATCCTTCCTGCCCTGTAGTAAAAGTCCCATCGCCACAACCATCACGATCGTTCTGTTTATTTGCGCCGCGTTGTTTGAGAAATTAGAGGAGAAAGCAGCAAGTCTAAGGTGAAAGACGAGGAGATGAGTTACTTGCTTGGGTATTTCCGTGCAGATAAAAAGCTAATCCTGATTAAAAAAAACCAAGGCTGAAATCTCTCCAGCCCACATCAAGTCAAGGTCAGACGACATTAGGCGATCAAGTTGGAAGCTGACTGATTTTCTGAAGAGAATCAGAGATCGGCACAGAGACAGAGGTAGACGGAGAGAGGATGCGAGGGGAAAGGCAGGACGCACCCAGATCGAGATGCACAGATGGACCGACAGCGCGAAGGAGACACAGAGATGGGGGAGGGAGTGAAGAAGTAGCTCCTCTTTCTATTCCTGTTCCTCGACAAATTTCCGGATCAAATGGAATAAAAAACCTTCAAGTTTTTCATCAGGCGTCTGGGGTGGCTGAAGAACGAGGTGCAGCTCCCAGTGGGTGTTTTTCCTAGGGCTCTCCAGCCGCCCGCATGCCCTAACCTTGACGACACTGCTTATCCCCGGTGGGGAGGTGAGCCAGCCAGCCCCGCCCCGCCCCCGTCGGAGCAGAGTGGGCACCGCCGCCGAACAAAGACAGAGCGCTGTACGGCAACAAGCATTTGGTTTTGATTAGAGGATATTCAGGAACTGTGCAAGTTCCATTAAAATAAGCACAAAACCATTTTAAAGGGCTTTTTTCTTTCTTTCTTTCTCTTTCCCCCCTCGGTTTATATTGTTAATCTTTCTTCCTGGACGGCTCCTCACAAATGCCTTTTGTTTTCTTGTGTGATTCTACGTGCCAGGACTCTAAGAAGAGAGGACGAGGTCCTGTTCTGGCACGCTTTCAAGTCTCTTCCATAGGAGATGAAGGCTTGTTGCTGTGCCTTCAAGGGTATAAATTTAGAGGCCGCCAAACCGTCCGGAGGTAATTCAAATGCTGGTAAATGTTGGAATCCACGCTGGCCCCTGCTCATGTGAATACCCTGGCACTAACCCCACTCAGAGGAAACGAAACCAATTTGGGAAAGCGAAGAGAGAATAAACATGCAATTAAAATGGCCATTTCTCCTGGTTTCTTCCTTTAGTTCTTTTTTTAACACTGCATCCCATTCTATAATCTGATGATGAAACGGGCCTGGTTAATTATAACAACATACAAAAGATCGCTGTCTTATCCCCACAGTGACTATGCTAGCTTTGAATTTTTTTTTTTTTTTTTTTGGTTTTTTGGGTTTTTTTTGCTTTTTTTTTTTTTTTTTTTGGTGGGGGGCTGCAAGCAAGGGAGAGAGAGGTGGATAAACTTCAAGTGAAGCCATCATTTTGGAAGAGCCACTATTTTTATATTGTTTGCAAACCCTTCACCACAGTGAACATTACAGAAATGGCACTTTCCTTCCCATTTATCTATCTTCCTCCTTTATACATAGATAGACAAATAAAAATGAATCTTTCCAGAGGCAGCATGCATGCCACTTCTATATATTCTTCAGATGGCTTATTTTTATTCAGCTTAAAGCATAACCTATCATTTTTATTCAAGATTCCATCCAGCCTCTCTCTCTCTAAGCAAGTCTTCAAGAAGCCCTGCTTCCCTGCTTTGTTCCAGAGACTCTGCTAAAGGCCAAAAGATGGAGATAGCACACCCATCTGGTTTGTTTTCACATCCTCAGAGAAGGGGTTGAGAGAGCCCCCTCCAGTGGAAGGAACAAGGTGGTTGGAATAAGCATTGCCAGTCTTCTCTTTGTTTGTTTGCGATGAGCTTCTTGTGCCCATTTCAGGAAGACTCTTAATATCCATGGGGGAATAATACCATGAAAGGAAGCTCCCCCAGCAAACAGGAGGGTGGTTGTCAGTGCTTTGAAATCCTCACACTGAAAGATTCAATTTCCGTGTCAAAAAAAGAAAAAGCATCTCACTTCCTCCTTCATCCTTTTTTTTCTGTTCCCCTTTCCCCCCTCTACTTAATTCTAAACAGTGTGTGAATTTTATATGCATCAACCTGAAAGCATCTGCTAGAAAATAACAGCCAACCTGTACGTGCAATAGGAATAGATTCCATGTCACAGCAAAATTAAGACCTTGACGCCTCATCGTTTCCATAATCTTACCTTCATGTTTGGTGAATAAATACCACGGGAATACCAAGCAGTGGTTGGAAAAAAGATGAATATTGAAATTTATAAAATGGCCAGTGTCCAAAATAGTAATATTCACAGGGAAGTGTTTTGACATCTGAGATAACCTCCATTTTCTTCAGCGCTGAGCATGCTTGATTTGGTAGGACTGATTGGAACACACACATTATTACAGCGTATTTCAAACCGCTTTCCTCTTTTTTACCCCTTCAATTTTTACAATTACTCATCACTCCAATTTCAGAATAAGAAGGGCTTAAAACACAAAATTTGAAGGCAGATGATTTGGGGCTAGAATTCTTGTTTTTTTCACTCTCCAAATGTTTAGATTTGGGAACCCGAATTAATCCTTCTGAGTTTCCATTGCCTGCTATACAGTGGAGAAACCAACAGACCCATCCCTACAGGGCAGTAGTAAGGTTTAAATAATATATATATCTTTTAAATGACTTATACAGTAATGAAAATTATTATGGTTAATATTTATTGCGTACTTAAAAATGTATCAGTCACAGTTTTAATAGTTTTGCACGTATTAGCTTATCAACGATGAGAAAGGGTTATTGGGAAGGTTAAATGAGTGAATTTGTGTAAATGAAGTAATGACATTATGCCTAGCACGTGCTAAGGGCACTATACATGGTAATTATAATGATAATAATGTAATCTTCATAACAACCTTCTAAAAATGGACTTTTTATGCCTTTTACACAGATGAGGAAACTGAGGCACAGAGATGTTAAGTGATATACCTAATATTATAGGAAATAGAGAAGCCAAGATTCAAAAAGTCTGGCCCCAAAGCCTGTAATTTTAACCATTGTACTATATGTACATACTCTTTAAACTCTTTACAAAGTGCAAAACATGATATTAATATATTGCATATATGTGTGTGTATATATATATGCAAACACACACAGTTGATTTCTCATATTAAAAAATAAAATATTCTGATTAAATTTCTACCACCCAATCCAACCCAAGTAAGAAATGAACATTGCAACTGGGGACTGGCTGATTCATATTCTGAAATCATCTTATTCTTATCTCAGTACCCTTCCTGCCCATGTTTTCCTTTCTGGATGATGGGGGTTGTTCAGCTGGGCTTTGTGTGAGTTACAAAGCAGCAACAATTACATGAGGGATTCCAGGAGCATGTTAACCACAA
>CAUYRT010078008.1:0-25193 GCA_963574885.1 Lepilemur ruficaudatus | reverse complement strand
TGGAAGGTCCATGGGGGCCAGGGTCTTGGTCACCCTGGTTCAGCTTGGTTCCACCAATGCCTGGAGCAGTGGCTAGGAGCTCACAGAGCATCTGTCTTCCTGAAATCCACTCTCCTTTATTTATTTTATTTTATTTTATTTTATTTTATTTTATTTTATTTTATTTATTTTATTTTATTTTATTTTTTTGAGACAGAGTCTCACTCTGTTGCCCAGGCTAGAGTGCCGTAGCATCAGCCTAGCTCACAGCAACCTCAAACTCCTGGGCTCAAGCCATACTCCTGCCTCAGCCTCCCGAGTAGCTGGGACTACAGGCATGCGCCACCATGCCCGGCTAATTTTTTCTATATACTTTTAGTTGGCCAATTAATTTTTTTTCTGTTTTTAGTAGAGACGGGGTCTCACTCTTGTTTAGGCTCGTTTCTGAACTCCTGACCTTGAGGGATCCTCCTGCCTCGGCCTTCCAGAGTGCTAGGATTACAGGCGTGAGCCACCACACCCGGCCCACTCTCCTTTATTCTTGTGTGCACCCTGCGGTCCACGTCCATATTACACATGGGTAGACTGAAGTCTGGAGAGGATAAGTGACATGGCCCTGGTGTGCACCTGCTAGGAGTCAACACCAGGTCCACAGCCAGCCCACCCTGCACACACCTGCTCTCATCTGACCTCAGAGCGGACCAGCATTCCAGCCCTGGGGATGGATGTAGGGGCGGGATGGAAACCCACTTATTCATTCATTAAGAGTGTTTTGTGGGAGCGTCTCTTTTGTGCCAGGCAACTGTGATCAGTGGAGGTTGAGACAGGGTCTGTGTCCTCACGGGGCTCACAGGAGCAGGGACACGTATTGATATTAAACAAGCACGGAAACCAGTGAATGAGGAACGGGGTCCAGCTGCTGCGTCCCCTCCTCCATCGCCCGCCCTGCCGGGTGCCCTGGCCTCGGGCCGCACCCTGGGGTGTGGAGCGGAGGTGTCAGACTGCCACCCAGCCCCAAAGGCCAGCATGATGTCACTTCGTCCCCTGCTATGGTGTCCCTGGGCGGGCAGGCCCGGCTGCTTTCCTCCGGGCTGGCCTCACCCAATTTCGGGTCTGCTTTTCACCCTCCTGGCAGCAGAATGATGTCACCGGGAGAACAATGGTCCTTTTATGGCTCCCTCCAGGGCCAGGGCTGGGCCCCAGAGTAGGTGCCTCTGGGAGAAACCTGTAGCGAAGGGAGGGGCAGGACAGAGGGCTCTGCTTTGGTTAAACGACGTTCATCTCCTTCTCCCGTCTCCCAGCTAAGACAGGAGGATGTGCTCGTTTCATATTTGGCAAATGCAGAAAAACAGAAAGAAAACCAAACCCACCCATTCTGCTAACGCTGATGAGAACCACTCTTAGCGTTCAAATGCATTTCCTTCCTGTCTTTCTTCCCGCCGCCTCCCAAACGTGATCGGATCGCCAGCCTCCTGTCTCTTTATATCCTTTCCAATAGTGTGATAGTTTTCACATGTCCTTGTTAAACACTCTGGATGCCCATGCAACGTGCTGCTCTTCACGTGCTCCGTGATTTATTAACCCCTCTGGCTGGACATTCGGGTCATTTCCCGTTTGGGGCTATCAGGAATGCCCTGGCGTGGCGCGGCGGGGTCTCTGTGTGTGCACCTCTCTGTCTGGGTTTCTGAGAGTCCGGGAGGTTTGAATACCCTCATTTCCCTCTTCCTGATCCCGCGGCCTTTGTCAATCTCCCTGCCTCTCCCTCTCCCAGCGTTTTCAAGTCTCAGGTGTTTTGTTCAGAGACAAAAGCCTCTTGCTTTTCCGCATCAGGAAGTCAGAAATTTCAGGAAGGAAATCTGGGTTGATACACGTCGTGGGGGATGTTATGTTTTTAGGTTTTGTGAAGAATGGATCTTTAGCGAGGAGTGGTCATGAGAATTCTTTGTAAGAGAAATAATCTACTAGGTTAGTTACAATGGTATGCTGGCAAATGTTTGACAACCCTGTCTTTGGAGGGGGAAGCCCTGATTTGTAGCATTTGCTCATTTCAATGATATAAAGTCTCCCACGGTGGCCAATCGCAAGCTCCCAACTGGCTGTCACCAAAGGCAGAGCTAGGGAGAGACAGGCAGCAGATCACTGTTCCATGGTTATTTTCACCCCACAGATACCATAGCCACAGTGACCCGGGGACCACAGATAATAGTGAAATGTAATAAAGTAATTAGGACATGATAAGGTTTGAGTAGTTATTGACTTTGCTTTTACTATGATTTATTTAATTGCAAGTTTATGTGATTTAATTTTTAGTAATGGCTGTGTTTAACAACATCCAGCTCCTGAAAATGTCAGGCAGGCCAGCTCTGTCTGGCCACTGTCCATTAATAGAATGAGCCGTGGGATCTGAGAGCTGTGAGTTTGAATCCTGCTTCTGCCTCTCACTTGCCACGTGACTTTGGGTGGGTCACCTAGTTTCCTTATGCCTTAAATTTCTCCTCTTCTGTAAAACAGGGCCAAGGGTATTACTTCCCTCCCCAGCTGTGGTAGAGATTATGCAGAGGTGGTGCGGGTGGAACATGTAGCACAGTGCTTGGCACATAGCAGAATCTCAGTAACAACCCAACAGCCATGGGAGTCAGCTTGCCAGCAGATCTTGAGCCTGCAGGTGAAACTGCACCTCTGGCCAACAGCTGGACTCCAAACTCATGGGACACCCTGAGCCAGGACCATTCATCTAATTCCCTCCTAGATCTCTGGCTTCCAGAAACCGTGTGAGCTAATAAGTCTTTGTTGTTTCAGGTCACTAAATTGTAGGGCTATTTGTTACGCAGCACGAGATGACAAATGCAAGCTTCTTCTCATTCATACCTACAACAATAGTCCAAGGCTGGCCAGGGAGCATTTTTTAATCCCTCGTCTCTTAGATGAGTCACCTGAGACAGGAAGAACTCAAGTGACGTTCCCAAGGCCTGTCATGTGGCAGATGTTGGCCTTCCCAGTGGATGCTTTTCTTGTCTCGTGTGTTCTTGCTCATAAAGGAGGCTATCGGGCCAGCCTGGGTGCAGGGTCCCAGGAGCCTGTGAGTAACTCACCCTTTTAGGAGTTGGCATGAGTCTCCCAGTGTGGATGGAATCTGTTTCTTGGATCTTAAGTGCTCATCACCCCATTTAACTCATCAAACATTCATTGCAAGGGCTGGGCTATAAACAGCAGCGAACTCTATGCAGGGATACGAGAGCATGCTGTACAGGGGGGCTTTTCCCCTGCATCAACTTTTAGGCCACAGGAGTCCTATCAGATTGCCCCCACTCCCTTGAAAGGGAGATCCAGAAACACATGTTATCACTAAGAATTAAAAATTGCAAAGATTGTGAACCATTTTTACTTTTGTTTTTTTAAATACAGATTTGGCATCTTCTGCCCATCCTTTCTTGATTGAAAGAAAAAGTTGCGCAGGTAGAATGAGCTGAATACGGTTCAGAGCTTGACCCTTCCTTCAGATGGTTCTCAGTTTAAATCCCGGCTTTGCTGCCAGCTAGCTACGGGACTTTGGACAGGTGACTTTAATTCTATGAGCCTCATTTTCCTTGTGAAGTATTAATACTTAGCATGGTGCCTAGAACCTAGGAAGTATGTAAGAAATGTCAGCTGCTGTTGTTATCCTTATAACTTGGACACATCAGTCAGACTAGGGTATTGTCATGCTGCAGAAAAAAAGTGCTGACTCTGAGTGGCTTAACAAAAAATGTTTATTTCTTGTCCACTCAAAGCACACTGGTGGTCCAATGGCTGTCTATAGCAGCCACCTCTGCAGGCTGTTTGCATCTGGTAGTTAGGCCATCTGGGAAAACGTGACTTCTGCGTAATAGTGTCAGAGGAAAAAAGCTGGAGGGTGATGCCCAGGCAGAAGCTACTGACCCATTTTACAGGTGGGGAAATCAAGGTTTAAAGAGTTACCACGTTTTGAGCATTGACCCATGTGCCGGCCAGCGAGCTAAGCAGATCATCTTTATGCAGCCACATAAGGTAGGTGTCATTTTCGTGACGGCTATTTTGCAAATGATAAAATCGAGACTCAAGGGCATGAGGTGACTTGCCCAGAGTCACTGAGTTCACGGTTGGCCAGGCATGGACTCCCGCCTAGGTCTGCTGATTTCTCCTTTCTTCCTCCTCTCTCGTCCCTCCCAGCTGAGGAAGTGGTTTGAGGAATCTGGCGTGCCTCCCTGACAGGCACCGTGACGCGGGCCCGAGCTTCACACCGTGCAACACTGACATTCCGGGCTGGGTGACTCCCTGCTGTAGGGACTGCTGTGTGCACTGCAGGGTGCCTGGCAGCATCCCATGGGATGCCAGTAGCGCCCCCTCCCCACCCCACCTGTGACATCCAAAAATGTTTCCAGACATTGCAAAAGTTGGGAGGCAAAATGGAGAATCCGTGAAGTGGACCATAAGAGACTGACATGGGCGCCAAGAGACGGGAGTTCAAGTCCCCGCCGGGCTCTGGGTAACCATGTGGCCTTAGCCCACAGACTCTGAGCATAGTAGGGCTTTGGAATATCCCTACTTCTAGGGAAAATAACCTTTGATTCCTGGTATAATTTTGGGCAAGTCTTTCTGCTCTGATAAAGCGTTTTTCTTCAGGTACAAAATGGAGCAAATAGTGTCAGGTCATAGAGTTGTTATGACAGTGATGCACGATGCTTGTCAAGGGCTCCAGCAGGGCACTTGGCACATAGTCAGTGCTTTATAAACGGTGGCTTTCACCGTCATTCTGGATGCCACCTGTCCGACTGGAGGGTTGAAGGGGATACATATTCTGCATTTGGAGATACTTTTCAAGGTCCCGTGTCACCGGGCTCCACATCCAAATGTTTGCTTTCTGCCAAAGCCGGAAGTTATCCAGCATCCCACGTTCCTGTCATTCACCACCTTGATTTCTAGAAACAGCTCTGCCAGGGCACACCTATAATTTAACACCTGTAATTCCTCCATTCATAGCTAGGAGCCTGTTCCTTTCTTCTTGGTAATTGCCTTCTGCTCAGGGGAGGGCAAGGGGTGAATGTGGGGGCCATGCTGAGGCAGCTGCCTCCTCCACCCTCTGCAGACATCTCGGCAGGAAAAGCCTGGAAGGTTCTAGAACCTCTGGTGCTGGGTTTGAAGAGCATACAAAGGTAGCCTCCCTGGTGGTGGATGATGGGTAAACAGAGTTTGATTACCCATAGACGTTTTTAAATGAGCCCTGGGAGTCAGCGTAAACAGGTCACTGAGGAACAGGAGGAATTCAGATCATCTAGACCATTCCAGCCTGCCCCTTTCTTGTTACAGCTGGGGAAGCCAAGGCCCAGAGAGGGAAGGAGACCCACACAAAGTCACACAGCAGGTTGGTGACAGACCCAGGACCGGAACTTGTGTTTCTAAATTCAAAATTGGGGCATTCAGAGGCCAAGCAATTCTCAGCTTTGACATCCCTTTGGAGTTGAGCCACAGACATTTATTGAGCTCCTACTGTTTGTAAAACTCTGCAGTCAGCTGTGTGAGGAGTTGAAGATAATGAGACACAGTTCCTGCCTTTGAGAAGTTTTCAGAAGAGTGAATGCATGCATATCCCGGCTGTGCAGTCTGGGACCAACCTCTTCTCCCTTGTGCTGGCTGTGGGCCTCAGTTTCCCATCTGTAGATGGAGCTCTGGTATGACCCATTGGGACCTTCCCAGCGAAATCTGCTTGGCTTTAAATCCCTGCTCCTCTGCTAGCTGTGTGTCTTGGAGCAAGCCTCAGTTTCCCCATCTGTAAAAGGGAAAGCATGATACTGTCTCATGGCGGCAACATTCCCTGCGGTAACAACTACGGACCGCTTAGCACAGTGCCTGGCACGTGGTGAGCCCTCAGTAGCTAGGGCTTAGGAGCTGCTCACAGCTCTGCCTTGACAGTCCCTCCTCCCAGCCTGTGCACAAGCTGTCCCCTCAGCCTGGAATGACGGAACAGTGGCGCAGGCTCTGTTGGCGTTTTTAAGAGGGTTAAGCCTCTTCTTAAAACAGCACCGTGTTCTCTCCAGAACGACCCTCACACTTGTGTTTCTGTTGTCAGGAGAAGGGAGCGGGGCAGACGCATGGTCTGGCCAACAGGGACACGGGCCAGCAGCCTTCCCTGCCCTCCCTGTCCCGTTTGCTTCCCTCGGCTTCTTGCACCTGCAAGATGCAGCACCTGGAGCCGCCCTCTTTCCCACCCCACCCTGCCGCTAAACTGCTGCTGGATGATCAAAGCATATTTAAGGGTCATTAACAAACAGCCACAGGCTAATTAGCAAGGAAGGGACCATGCAGGCATTCCCATAGATGCCTGGGGGCATTGGGGATTTTTCATGTCCTATGCTGCATATTTTTTTCTTTTCTTACATGTAAATATAAGTCTTTTGTGGGGGTGGGGAGGGGTGAGAGAAGAATGGAGGTCACTGGAGTCTGCTCGGTGAGTTTCCTAATCCCTCCACGGAACACGGAGCTCCGTGGCTTTCAACATGAAAGATGTGATCCCTCCAGATTTCTGAGCTGAGCTAGGAAGAGGCTGTGCTGGTTCAGGGGCGTCTGAACGCCGAGTTTGGGGTGGCAGAGGACAGGATGGGGTGGTACCGGTGGGCCTGGGTTCCACTCCTGGCGCTGTCCCTTCCTGTATCTGCGACCGTGGCCCAGGGCCTTGACCCCTTTGAGCGGTGGTGGCCTTGTGTGCACAAAGAGGCTGCAATGTGAGGGTTGAACTAGAACTTGGGTGGATCTCAGGTGCGCCTGGGGTCCTGGTGCTGTGGGAAGATTCCAGGCGGGTGCCTTAGGGGTCCCAGGTGGGTCCCAAACTCTGCCCGTGCAGCACGAGCCCCAGATGAGCCCAGATAGTCATGTGGGCACCGCCCTCTGAGGAGCAATTCCTGAATGTTTCTTGCTGTTCATTCAGTCGGCGAATATTTATTGAGCACTTTTACTGTGTGCCAGGCACAGAGGGGGGCCCCGGGAAGCCATTGGGGAGCGAGGCAGAGCTGGTCCCAGCCCTTGCAGACGCCCTGCGTGTGCTGTAATGAACATCTCGTGGCTGAGCGAGAGAACACATCTGTCGAACGGCACACACTGTTCACTCTCTCCGGGGGGTGTGATGGCCACACTCCTGATCACAGAAGTGTCTCTGTCTTTGCTTCCAAATTCTTCTGAGCAATTCTGGCTACACCACAAAGCGATACTGAGAAGCGTTTGCTGTTTTACGTCCTCCAAGCCCAGCACTGTGCCTGGCAGGTCCGTGGCGCCCGGTCAACCCCTGATGGATGAATGAACGCACACACAAATGCATGAATGGCTCTGAGCTCCTGCATGGCCGCGAGCCGCGTTTGTTGGGTGGATGGCAAGGGCTCGGCAGAGCCGTGCCACCTTGCTGGGAACGTGGTTGCAGAGGCTCAAGATGACAAACCGGAGCTCCCCGTTCAGTAGCGTACTGTCCCCTCAGGGGCAAGTCTGCCCTCTCTGGGGACCTCAGAAGACTCAGGGTCCACTGTGGTCACGTGTCCAGAACTCGATGTTCAGTCCTGTCGTGACCAACCAGAGAAAGTCTAGTTTTGTTCTCTCTCCCCTAATTGATATGCTCCAGGCCACGTAGGTCTTTTGTGGGCACACCCACCCCATCTTTGTGCCCCCATAAGCCATTCGCTGTGGACCCCAGGATTCCCACAGCTATGCTGGGCTCACAGACCTTTGTTCACGTGGCCATGTGGGGTTGTGGTCAGGCAGCCTCCCCCAGCACTCAGCCGGAATCCTTTCTGAGCTAACACGGAGGCATTGCCGGAGGGAGCTTCCCGAAGGCTTCTCATTAGCCGGTTTGGACCCTGCCCCCTGCTCACTGTTGAAGCTAACCTGCCCCTGTTAAGGACTCGCCACCTGCCGGCCACAGCACTGGGAGCATCTGCGTCCCTGTGCTGGACACCACCCTCATATGGTTTACACGCAGCCAAATGCGTGTATCTTAAAGGGGCAGCTTGGGTTTTGACAAATGCACACACCCGTTAGGATCTAGGACATTCTCATCACCCCAAAAAGTTCCCTTAACCCCTTTCCAGTTAATGCCCCCTACCTGGCACTCAATAAACATTTCTTGAATGAGTGAATGAATGAATGAGTGAATGAATGCATACTGAGAATCCGCCATATTTGATCCCAAGTTTCTTTATGCCGATTGTGCTACTTTTCATTGTCTTTGCATAACTCAATTAGCTGTTATATAAACACATGGGATATGCATGCAAAGAGAAAGAGAGTTGTCATACTATGAAAACTTAATTAAACACTCTGAAAAGATTCCATAAAGGCAAATTGCTAAAAAAAGAACCATTGTCCTATGCAGGGCGGAGGACGCTGTCAGAGACTGGGGTGAGACGTCGTAAACAGGGGGATGGGTTCTACATTCCCTGGTTCCCGGGTGGGCCCTGCCTGCCACCTGCGGCACCGCAGACCCAGCCTCTGGGCAGAGAGCCCCTCTCCCTGCCGCCCTCCAAACCCGCCCCTCCTGGGGAAGCAAAACTCTCAGAGGCTCAGAGTCCTAGAGCTGCAGAATGTGGGGGATCAGAGGCCAGGGACCAGGAGGACAGAGGTGTGATTCCAGGGCCCCAACTTTACCCACCACACCTCAAACCAGGGTTGCTCCCCGATCTTGTTAAGATATTGGGCTTCTGTGATTTTGCTTAGCAATTTGTCTAAAGCTCAAAATGGAAAAGGAAAGCAGAAACCCAGTGATACGCCAGCCACCACCCCCAGCCAGAGACAAAGAGACTTTCAAACAGGGTGGTGCAGTGACACAGTGGCAGGGGCTGTTCTGGAAGAGTCTGGGCTTCCAACTCGAAGTTCTGAGTCTCTCCCGTGGGACTTTCTGCCCAGCAGGGAAGACGGTCCCATCTGGGTGTCTTCTAGCCCCAGAGAGCTGGGTCCGTTCTCAGGGGTGACGCAACCACAGCCGGGGTGGATCCCTTTTCCCTCCCTGCCCATGTGACACCCTGTGAATGCACAAGGTGCCCGGCCTGTGCCTCTTCAGCCTGTGGGCAGTGCCCGTTGCCCTGGCCTAGCAGGTCCCTGCTGCTTCCAAAGGGACCAGGGTCTTTGGTTTGGGTTTTCTCCCTCTGGGGCCTGGCAGGTCGCACAGGGCGGCTCATTCCCCAGGGGGAGGTCAGGATGAAGTCACCCTCCAGGCCCCGGCCAGCCCTGTGGCAGGTCAGGTGAAGGGGCCACCTGCATCGGGCTGATGTCACCCAGGAAACCATCCAGCCCTGGCCTCCTGCCCACTTGTCACCTGTGTCCTGCTTTGTCTGTCCTGTGGGGCAGGCTTAGGGAGGAGCCCCGTGCTGCGACACGGTCTTCTCTCCGCCACCTGAGAACAGGGTGACGCCATCCCTCTTCTCACCGAGCATCTTGGGCTGGGGAGCAGATGGGTTCCTGGTTCAAATCCCAACTCTGCCGCCTCCCAGCCAGGTGGCTGTGGGCAAGTTACTTCGCCCTCTGTGCCTCAGTTTCTTCTCTCTGAAGGGGGCGGTGGTGATGGCTGTTATTATCAGTGTATGGGAGATGGTTATGACTGGTGTTTGTATTACTCCCAAAGTCAAGTTTTCCAAAGAAAACAGACATGCTTGGCCTTCTTGAATCCCCGCTTGTTTTAAATCAATGCAACTTAACAAGACACATATGATCTGTACGCAGGGGCTTGGGCAGTTTCCAAAACCTTCACTCTGGTAAAGCTCTCACCCTTCCAGTTTGCAAACCATTGTTAGGGAACTGAGGTTCTCAAACAATGCAGGTGCCCGGGCCCCACCTCTCAAGCATCTGACATGATTGGTCTGGGATGCATTCCAGGCAGCTGGAGTTCTAAAAGCTCCCAGGTGATTCTAAGATGCAGCTGAGACCCACTGGATCAGGCGGTGTAGCAGAGAGAACAGGCTTCAGAGCAAGACAGACCTGGGATTGCACCCGGATCTGCCACTTTACCTCCTTGGGTGACTGTGGACAAGTCCCTGCCCCTCTCGGAGCCTCAGCACCCTTATCTGTTAGGGTGTTTCAGGAGTCTTGGGGGAGATGCCTGAGATGGACGTGAATGGTAGTTCTTACAGGGTTGATGAGTCAAAAAGTGGACATTTCATAGATCTGTTCCCTGGACGTCAGGGCTAGGAGGTGACCTTAGACACTTTCCCAGCCGGCGGCCCCGTCTCATCTCTGCCGAACATCTTTCTTTTTTTTTTTTTAAGACAGAGTCTCACTACAGCCCGGGCTGTAGAGTGCCGTGGCATCAGCCTAGCTCACAGCAACCTCAAACTCCTGGGCTCAAGCGATCCTTCTGCCTCAGCCTCCCGAGTAGCTGGGACTACAGGCTTACGCCACCATGCCTGGCTAATTTTTTCTATGTATTTTTAGTTAGCCAATTAATTTCTTTCTATTTTTAGTAGAGGTGGGGTCTCGCTCTTGCTCAGGTTGGTTTCAGACTCTAACCCTGAGCAATCCACCCGCCTCGGCCTCCCAGAGTGCTAGGATTACAGGTGTGAGCCACCGCGCCCGGCCCGAACATCTTTCTTTATGGCAGGTTTTCTCCTCACTTTGAAGTCTTGACATTGGAATTCATTGTTGGAACACTTGGCATGTTGATGAGTTTTTCCATGAATAAAGCATACCGGAGACAATACATTTAAGAACCACTTGGTTAAATGATATTTTTAATGCAAGACTTTTCAGGAGCCTTTATTATGCAAATATACATTAGGAGCCTCCAGAGATGGTCCTTGGCATCCCCTTAGATTTCTGAGATCTTAGCTGGGAGAAGTGCTGTAGGTTTGCTCACCGGCTGGAGTGGAGAAGTCTCACTACAGTGAATGTACCCGCCAATTGTACAAGATTCGCTTTCAGAAATGGGTCAGGGGCGTGGGGGGGAATGTGCCTCCCCAGGGAAGGACTCAGTACCATGCACTGACCACAGAATTCACAGAGCATCTCACTGGTGTGGTCTCTCCAGTAACATGCTTTAGGAAAGGCACCTGGTCATTTTGTTTTCCCTTTGGAATTGGATAGACTGGCTTCCACCAAGACTGTTCTCCAGCCTGTCTTTATACAGTCACCATTGGTGCTTGCCCACCTCCATTTTTACTGGGCAGAGAGGAAGGGACGTGCATGAGTGTGTGCATCACTCCAGGCTGGCATCAGTGACCCCTCCGGAGGGAAAGGGCCAGGCCTGAGATTCCAGAAGAGGAGCTCTCCATCTGGTCCAGGGATGCTCAGAGAAGGGAGCTGAGGCCCAGAGACAGAAATGAGCTGGCCCAGGTCACACAGCCCTTTAGGAACGGGCCTGGAATCCAGGCTTCACTCCAGACCCGGCTTTTCCTTTGCCGCCTGTGTCGTGGCTGGGTTCTTTGCATGCTGTTTTTTCAGCCTGAGCCTGGTTGGCCTCCAGTTATTACTGAGATGAGTGGAGGTTTCCGGGAACAGAGCAAATCCATAGAGTTTAATTAATAAATGTGCCAGAGGGCTTGGCAGATGGATTCTTGTGTTTACCGTGGGCTTGGCTGGCAGGAGGTTCAGGAAGAACTTGGAGGGGGTGGGGCCCATCTCCCCAGCCCTGGACTCCTGATGCGCATGTGTGTGTGTGCATGCGTGTGTGTGTGTGTGTGTGTGTGTGTGAGAGAGAGAGAGAGAGAGAGAGAGACACTACCTTAAATCTCATACCCCCACGCCTCCCTTTATAGCCATCTGACTACAGAAGTGTTTTCTCTTTATTGTTTTAAAGGTGCTGGCATTTTGTTTTTGGCATTCTTCACCAATTTTTTTCGCTTATTGGAAATAACATGTATTTCTTTTGAATGATGTCCTATACCTGGCTGACCATTTAAGCAGCTGTGTGATACCGGACTGGCATCTTGGAGCGACTTCCGGTCCCACCTTTGGTCATCACCAATCAGAGAGAGCAATTCTTTTTGTACATAGATTTTTGATTATGTCTTGATTACTTTTGATACTGGTTTTTAGTTTGTTGCTTCAACACTGTATCACTGACACAGTGTAGTGATTCTAAGGTGCGGTCCCATTTGTTGAAACAAAACTGCGCCCCCCCCAGAAACCCTGGAAATGGCAGTTACGTGTGTCTGCCATAGGCAGAGCTCAGTAGGAGTTGTGTTGTCTTGTTCTGTCACCGAGCACATAAAGCCGGCCGGGGGTTGTGAGATGGGCCAGGAAAGCTGAGATGACCCTGGTGCCCTGCACTCGGAGGGGCGAGGCGTCTCGGGCTAGCCCGGCCGTGCAGCTTTGCAATGCAGGGCAGTGCAAAGGTGACAAGGCTTGGATTGGGACGGGCCCGAATTTAAATCCCAGATCTACCACTTGCCGGCTCTGCAACCCCGGGGCAAGCTCCTTAGCCTCTCTGGATCCCAGCTTCTTCTTACGTGAGATGGGAACAGCAATGTGTACACAGGCTTAACACACGCAGGCTTGATGTGAAGTGTCCCATAGCAAATGCTCTGCACACACACGTCAGCAATTACCACCGTCACCATTCTGTACATTCCATTTTCTAGGTGTGACCGCTGAGTCCTGGGAGATCCGTTGACTTGTCACGGGGTCGGCATGACATACTGCTTAGACGCTTGTTTGTGACCAGCTCCACCCCCCGCCCCCCATTTCCTTCATACTCACAAAGATCTGAGGGATAGTTGGCACCCTGGGCTGTTACGAACGGTTCCGTTGCGTGGGTTTTTGTGTGCTGCTTCTCTAAAATGCCAGACGTGTGCCTAATTAACACCTCTTAATTGGGGAAATATGACCTTTTAGATGTTATTAAAATGGCAGCCACAAAACGAAGGTGATTCTGCCCCTCACGCGCCTGCCTGGTGGGCGTCGGCTCCGGAAAAGGGCCAGGACAGCGTTTCCTTCCAGGCCTTCCTCTTCGGTCTTGCATTTCCAGTTCACTGGGTAGGGACAGGCAGCAGCCACGTGATGACAGCGTCACCACGGTAGCGGCCGCCGGCGTGGCCCGAGTGCTTACTATGTGCCTGGCACTGTGCTAAAGTCCTTGGATGCTTTTAACCTTTGCAAACATCCTGCGAGGGAGGAGGGATCGTCCCAACACTTTTGTTTACCTGCCTAATTCTCAAAGCTGCCACTGATTGGTAGGTGAAGTGGACAGCTGCTGTGACATCAAGTGAGGCTTAGTTTACCAACGTCTGTAAGCATGTTCTTCTCTTTCTTCTCAACTGCTGTTATTAGCCATTGCGTCCTCCTCAAGTGATTTCCTGTCAGAGCAAAGTAAGTTGCTCAACACTTCCTGGGAGAGTCTGTCATCCTGCCAGGACCTGCCTGTAGCTAGGAAAGTTTCCAGTAAGCAAACAGTTTGCAGTGGGGGAAACTGAGGCCCAGAGAGGTTAAGCAACTTATGCGTAACATTACTCAGCCAGAAAGGAGTGGAGCTGGGGCTAGAAGTGAAACCTGTTTGCCTCAAAAGCTCCTCCTCTTAAATGTGCCAGGTGAACGGCTCTCCCACTGTGGGTGTTCAGTTTTCCTTGTCCTTGTCTTAAAAATAGTTTTCTGTATCTGTCAGGATAAGGCTAGGTTATGCTGCAGTAACAAGCAACCCTCAAATTTCCAGCGGATTCAAACCGAAAAATTGGTTTCTCTCTTGAGTACTCTGCGTGTCCGCTGACATTGGCTGCATCTCTGTCCCATGTCACCTTTACCCTGGGGCCCAGGTTGATGGAATAGCTTGCCTGGAGAAATGGCTGGCCACACGGTTGACGGAAAAAGATCATAGCCATGTGGTCATTGGCTCTTAAAGTTTCTGTCTAGAAATAAGTGACATCACTTCTGCTCATATCTCATTGGCTAGAGCAAACATATGACTGACCCTGTGTTCAAGAGGGGTGTATAAATAATCCTTCCTTAAGGGGAGGCAGTGGATGTGTGTGCCCAGCACCATGGTCTGCCTGCTGCCGTCCCGGCATGATCTTTACAGACTCATCTGTAGAAATGAGTCTGAGCAGGTCCATTTTTGCCTTCCGTATAGCATGAATTACCCTTTTAGATTAACTCTGCCCTTGTCTCTGGATTTATTAAGCAGCCCTGATTTGAGCAATATACCCATTCTCAAGTACAGCTGATCTCTGATTTCAACATTTTTATTCATCTATACATGCATCCTAGATGTGGACTGGCAACCTGCAATGGTAGAAAAAACTTCCAATATCAGAGTCTTTCAAAGAAATTCAGAGCTTTTTAAAGACACTGACGCCTGTGTCCCTGCAGCCTGCTGAAGGGCTGCTGGGAACAGGTGGGCAGCGTGTATCGGGGCACCTGCCTCGTGCCAGGCCCTTCCGTGGCCCAGGAGGCTTCCGGAGATCTCTGGGAGATGCTCTGTCTCTGGGGGCTTGGGAAGGCCACCCCCTGCCTGGGCCTGCCTCTGGGGGAAAAGGGAAAACCAGCTTCAGTGCCGGAGCAGAGCGGAGCAGCAGCTTTTGCACGCCTTCTGCCAGCCCCGACCGAGCAGCAGTGGAGGAACAATTAATTTGGGTTTCAGGCGTGGTCGTAAGGGGTCTCCTGAGCATTTGTGCTTCTCTTTTCTCTGTTGAAGGTTCTGGGGATGGTGCTTGGAAGATATTTATAGAAGGAATACTCATTGCCTGGGGTTCTCAGGGAGGCAATTACGAGTAAGGAGGGGGATCCCATGGGGGGCTTGCCCCAGGAGGGCTGCAGGAAGGTGGAGACTTGCCAGGCTGCTTGCTCCTACGATGAGCTCCCAGAGCAGAAGCCTCTCTGGTTATAGGGGAGGCCCTAGGAGGTGGAGGGAGGCCTTGTGGTGTGACGGTGGTGGTCTTGCAGACTTGACTTTGAATCCCGACTCTGCCACCTACTTGCTGTGTGACCTTGAGAAACTCACACAGCCTCTCTGAGCCTTAGTTTCCCCTTCTCTTCAGTTGTCAAGGATGTGATAGGGATTTAATGAAACCATCTATTCAGTAAATGCTTTTTGGAGGCCTACTATGTGCTGGGGATACATCAGAAAACAGACAGTTTATGTGCTATTTGGGATTGGGAAAGAAAACAATATACAACATCGAAAGTTATCTAATATTGGGGTGCTGAGTGTTGTGAAGAAAAATGAAGCAAGGTTGAGGGGCCGGAGAGGCATGGGGAGGACATGTGTGCTTTACACAGGAAGTCAGGCAAGCCCTCTTTGAGTAAGGGATGTATAAGCAGAGGAATGAAGTGAAGGATGGAGCTGTGCAGATATCTGGGGGAAGGAAGAACATTCCAGAACTGGGAGCAGCAAGTGTGAAGGTCCTAAGGTGGGGGTGTTCTGTGCTTGTTCTACTTCAGAAACCACATAGGGGTATTTGTGGCTGGGGGTCCCGGAGTGAGGCTGAGATGTGGCATGGGGAAGTGTATTAGTTAGTACCGCCGCGTAACAAACTACCGCAAACTCAGTGCCTTTAAATGACACAAATATCTGAGTTTTTATCCGTTGGAAATCCAGGCACAGCCGAGCTGGGTCTTCTGCATAGGGTCTCATGAGGCTGTGTTCTGGGAGTCGGCTGGGCTGCGTTCTCATCTGGAAGCTCACCAGGGGAGGAATCAACTTCCAAGCGTACTCAGGTTGTTGGCAGAAATCGGTGTTGGGAAGAAGTGAGGAGGATTTGGAAAAACAGAGTTGTTGTTCAGGCTTTTCCTGGGACTCGCGGTGCGACTTTCTACAAGCTCCCTGCCCCATCTCTGAGCCCCTGTCCGTCATGAGACTATAAAACAGTAAGACACAGAGTGGCTCCCAGCCTACTGGGAGAATCAGACATCAAACAAATAATCTCAGTGGCAACTTGCCCCTACATTTTGATCCTAGATTTATAAAATAAATATCTTAAGAACTGACAAAGCGTAAATTTACCCACATCTTAACACTGGTTCTCTTTGATGGTGGCATTGCAAGTGATTTTCATTTTGTTTTAAGTTTTAATTATTTATTTACATATATGTATCTATCTTTGTATCTAGATGTATCTAGATGTACAAAGATATATATATCTTTTATCTAGGTGTGTGTTTATATTTTTAGAGTGAAAATATGTAACTTACATAATCAGAGGGGAAAAACCTGACCAGCAGAGATTTTGGGGTGACATATCCCCTTTCTAACTGCCCCTCCCCCAGGCCTCCGGGAACAGCCAGCTAGGGGTGCTGCACCTCCCCCCACCGTCATTTTATTTAACAAGGTGGCCCAGCAAGCTGGAGTTTCTTCATCTAACCTCCTAAATCTGGAGGTTTGGATTTAGACCCCAGGTTCGTGGGTCTGTCTGGCGTCTTCTGAAATGTGAGGTTGAGCAGACACGAACTGGAACCCTGGCCCCACGATGAACCAGCTCTGTGACCTTGTCCAAACTCCCTGTTCGTCTCAAAACCTCAGGTTTCCCCAGCTTTAAGGATGATGCTGTGGTCAACCTCACAGGGACAAGGGGAGAAACGGAATGGAGTGAATCCCTCGGAAGCTGTGAGACGCCACAAAAATGGTTAATTTGTTCAAGACGAAGAATCGATGAGTTGCAGATTTCCCCACCAGGCATTTCTGCAGGGGCACCTGTAACACCTGCGACACCTTGCAGTCCCACGCTCGTATCCTGGGGTTGGGGCTGGGGCTGGGGGTGTGTACTTTAGTGCAGCCGCCGGTTGCCTGGCAACAGGAAACCCTTAGCGGTTGATATTCTAATTTGCTGGAATGTTTTGCCCACTGGGATGGCGCCGGTATTCAGTTACAGGAGAAGGGAGGAATCAGCAGTGGGCACAAACCTGTCCACAAGCTGCAGAATCCGATCCCTTCTCACGGAGACTTCTCAGCCGTAAATAAGGTTGGAGAGGCCACAGCAGAGTCAGGAAACTGGTCCTTTCCCCACAGGGAGCGCGTGATCACCAGGAATTCTCAGCACCGTTCCTCTGAACTGGGGTACCAGCTGCCGTCTTGGCCTGGGGGGTCTGGCGTTGGCATGGTCTTCAGGGCCCACCTGCACTTCCTTTAAACCAGGTGGCTGAATCCCAAGGTGTTCTTGTGCCTTAGCGGTGAACTGCGCCAGGACCACTCCCTCGGAGGCAGACCCCAGCCTCAGCTCCGGCTTCAAACTCGCAACTCTGCAATGGGAGGAATCCTCGTTTGGGTGATCTAGGCAAACGGTTTCCAAACACAGGCCACTGTGGGCCTCCTGCCCACCTCCCTCGTCACTTGCTAAGGTATTTTTCAAGAGCTGGCCAAGATGCCAGGGAGGCCGTGGGGAGTGACATCCCGTCCGGGAGTTTCCAGTGAGCCAGGAGAAGACAGCCTAGAAACAAGAAAACCATCGGACACACGAACACTTGCAAAGGGCTAGAAAGCAGATAGGGAGCCCTGGTGGCTGGGTCCCAGCTCTGGGTGGGGTTGGGGGCAATTCACGGGGACAGCCCAAGCCAACACGGGCAGCGGCACAGGGCAAGCTTGTTGGACAGCTACAGCTGTCTCTTGCTCCGAAATGAGGTCTGTTGTTCTTTGAGGATGTTGAAGTATCAAAATGCCCACTTTGAAATGAACTGATAGGAAATGCAGAGATTTCTGTGAAAAGCTGTACATCTTTCCTTCCTTCCCCCGTCCCTTCCTTACTAACTATAACGGATTGTGGGTTTTGAAATGTGAGATGCTGGTCTCCACTCATCTAGTCCCAACTTCTCATCTGACAGATGTGATTCCTGAGCCCAGGGGCAGACCAGGCCTTCGCCACCGTCACACGCCTCTGACTGTCCTATGCCCCGTTTTGCCTGCCCTTCGGCCAAGGCAGATGCACCCTGCCCCCAGCCCCCACCACAAGCCCTGAGAGCACAGGACAGCCTGGTGGTCTAGAAACCTGGGCTTGGGATGAGACCGGACCAAGTTTATCCTGGTTCTGCCACTGGTGTGCTGTGTGGCCAAATGAATCAACCTCTCTGAACCTCCATTTTTCCTCATCTAGTATATAAAATGAGAATGATGATAATCATACCTATGTGATAGGGATTTTGAGAGGATTCGTTGTGAAAATGTTTGGCAGGCATATAGGACACACATGTGTGCACATGCTCCTCCCCACCCCGCCCTCCCCATCTTTTTGGTACTGTTGACTAGTTTTTTAAATGCTTCTGTTTTTCTGCTTCTACCATTCGCTGAGTGATCTTTGCTCCCTCAATTTTATGTCTTAGCCCTGTCCCCATCCTCCGAGGCCCAGTTCACATGCCTCTTCCTCTGAGTAGCCTTCGCTGCTTGGTCTCTGAGCTGCCAAACCAATCCCCACTCGGTACCTGTGACAGACTCTAGTGATTTGCGAGTACATCTGGCCCCCCAATGCTCCCCTGAAGAGGAGTGTGTCCTCCTGGCTCCCTGCTTTCTGGGGGCTTGGGGCCTCACTGCCCTTCCGTAGGGCCCAGTTCAACAACTGACGTTTTCCTCCAGAGGCCACTGGACAAACTCATCAAGCAGTTCTGCGGTTTAGCAAAACAAAGCGTGGACTTTGAGCTGGGACACGCTTTGGTGTCGTGTGGCCTCTCCTGTGAGCAGACTTGAACTTACCAAACCTGAAATAAATATTTGTACAGGCTTCATGAAAACTGGGCCAAGTGAGCCCAATTATTGGCCCCATTATACAGATGAGGAAACTGAGGTCCAGGGAGACAAAGGGGCTTGCCCAGGGCCCCACTGCTAGGCAGGGGCAGAGGGGGACTTAGGATTCAGGCCCATCTGTGCCAGTGGTTCCCACCCTGAACCTTCTTCTCCTGGCCCCACACAAGCCTCCTTCACTCTTAGTTAACCCCAGCCTTGCCAGGGTCTTGGTGTAATGGGTATTATCTGATAGTTCCTGATGTTTCTGTGCAAGAACAGAGAAGGAGCAAGGAGTGTGTGACCTCCAAATTCAGAGGGGAAATGCCCTTTTGCTCCTGCAGTGTTTGACTCACCTGCTCTGAATCCCCCTGGGTCGCACGCATCTTGGTTCAGGTGTGGCTGGGAATCCCGTCCCTTCAGAGACAGATCCCCGGGTTCCCAGAGCCACCTGAGGCCTGGGCCCAGTGTGAGTTCCCTGTTGCTGGAAACCATCCATTGTCTGTCAATATTCTATAAATAGGGAGCTGGGGGAAGAATTAAAAAATGCCACCAGCTCTTTTCCCCAGTGGGGGAGGGTAGAGTTGGAAAACCTTCAGAATAGCAGTGTGGTGGTGTTGGGAAGCCCGAGGGGCAGGGGACGGCTGAGAGGTGGTCTTGGGAAATGGCTGAGAGGTCACCTTGGACTGTTTTCATTCCCCTGAGGACCTGCCCTGTGGGCCGTGACAGTGACTGTGATTTCTCTAAGGCCACAGTACGGCCCCCGTCCGACTGCTGTGTCTCCAGGGGTGTGGATGCCCCACCTGTGCTTCCTCCAGGAGGGGGGTGGCAGAAAGCAGCTTCCAGTGCCCCCTTTGAACACGGCCAGCCCTGGCTGTGCCACCTGGCCTGGGCCAGTTCCCCACCCCAGGCCTCGGATGCCTTGTCCCCTAAAACTAGGTCTCAGCCACCTCCGAGGCACTCAATGGAAAACCCAAGCCAGAGGGTGGAGCCACGGTTTGCCGGTGGTGGCGTCCGTGGGTGTGTATGGCGTGCACATGTGATTCTCTTTACAACGCTGGCATTAAATCAGGCACTAAAACCCAGTGACACGTTCAAAAAGTTACCTGTGCAGAGAGTCAACTTCCCGCTTGTTGGAAGGTCCTTCATGGACAGAGCTTGGTAGAATCTAATAATAATTGTATCAATAATAATGCTAGATGTTCTAGTAGTCACTAGCATGTGTGGGCTCAGAGAGGTGAAGCAAGTTGCCCTACGTCACACAGCTGGTGGGCAGCAGAGCCCAGGTCTGTCTGACCTCAGATCTGTCGTGATACATGGACTCCCACATCAAGTAGACTTTGCAGGGCGAGTTGCTCAAGCAGATCCCTTGCCTGCACTTGTGTGCATGTGTGCATGTGTGTGTGTGCATGTGTGTTTAAAGCATCACCTCGCCTTCCGCAGCCTTGCCCCCAGGCCTCATCAGCAGAGCACTGACATGTTGTTTACCACGAAAACACCTGGGCAAGAGCAGTTCCCAGGGCCAGGCTCACTGCTGCTGTCACATGGGAGCCGGGTACAATAGGTGGAGGCGAGGAAGGCAACCTAGGGAGCATCGCTGAGTCTGGGCTTCCTAGGCAGGTCACTTCCCTTTGAACCTCAGTTTTCCCACCTGGAAAATAGGACACTGACAGTGGATAATGTGCCCCAACCCCAACAGGAGCAGAATATCTGAAGCCCCCAAATTTGGTTTTCTCATTTGGAGATCACGTTTATGGAAGCACTCAGCAAGGGGTCCCACAGGTGGAAGTTGGTGCCCAGTGTTTAAAAATAAAAGAAAGCAAAGACAGTAGGGGCTGTTTGGGAGCCTGGGAACTGGGTGAGCCTGGGTCTGCTTCCCCCTTCCCCCTCTGTGGATTGTCTTGTGCCCTGTGGGCGTAAAGTGAGCGCCTGACACATCGTGTGCCCGTCCCTGTGATCATTTATATAGATGAGGACACTGGAACTTGGTATTATAGACCCTCTATGTTATCTACAGCCTGGGATTTGGTCTGTCTGCCCTTCCTTCCTCCCCCCCTCTTTCCTCCCTCCTTCCTCACACGTTCACTGAGCACCTACATTGTGCTGGGTTTGCCCCTGGGAAGCGGGAGGTAAGCCCAGTAGAGTGGACCCAGACTTCCCTCCGAGGCCCTCCATCCAGGGTGGGGTTGGTCAGAGCTGGCACAAGCCCCTGCTGTCCAGGGTCCTAAGTGCTCCAGGAGAGCTGTCAGTGAGGAGAGCGTGCTTCCTGGGCTGCAGACAGCTGGGTCTTGAAGGTAGAGTAGGAGTGCCCCAGCAGGTGGCGACAGAGAAGGGCATTCCAGGCAGAAGGTCTCAGCAACAGGCGACTGCCTGGCTCACCTGGGAGCAGCACACGGTCCATTCTCACTGAAGCAGACGTGTGCCAAGAGGGCCAGCTGGCGGCAGGATTGAGAGGGGTTGCGGGGCAGCGAGTGCAGAGCCAAGGGGCTAGGACTTTATCCAGCCACTCTGGGAGGGATGCCAGCCCCGGGGCTTCCAGCTCACCAGGGATTTTTGCCCCTTGGAGCCTTGCGGAGGGCCGGCATGGTGAGTGGGCTCAGCAGGCATCTCACTCCCGTAACTGCTCCCGTCTACCCTTCGGAGAATCAGTGGTGTTTCCTGCCAAGGCTTTGTTTTCCGGAAGCCGAGGGCAGTTGTTGCTGCAATGACTCGTAACAATTCCTATAAATTCTGCCAACTCCTCCGAGAGAGCATCGACTGGAGTGATGTCTACCAAGAATTCCAAAAACAGCTAATTCCTAAAAGCTCCTTGTGTCATCCTGCCCCTTGAGCTCGGTGGCTCCTGCTGGTTTCAAAGCCAGAGAGGGAGCGTCGTAAGAATCGCAGTCACTTCCTGAGCACCTACCGTCTGCTGGGCACGGCGCTCAGCACTTCGCCGAGGTCATTATCAGCTCACGCGGCGCTGGCTTCAGTGCCGGATGTTAGAGCAGTTCTCTGCTATCACTGAGGCTCAGAGAGGTGAAGTAACTTTCCCAAGGCTGCACAGCCCGGAAGTGCCAGGGAAGCTAGGACTGGAGCCCGGGTCTGTCTGGCCCCAAGGCACCTGCTAACCTGGCATCTCTTGGGATTCCCCGAATCCCTGTGACCTTCGTGGTCTGCCGCTGAAGTCCCAGCCCCTTGGAGGCAAGACGCCAGCCCTTCCGTTCTGCACCCCTTCTGGAATTCACTGGCAGTACAGAGAGGCGTCAGGAAGGAGGAAGTAGGCCGCTTGATTTTCTGGGATGCTGGTCACCATCCTTGCCTTGAGTCCTGTCCCCTCCTCTCCCGCTGGAGCTCCCATCCTGCCCCACGCCTGGCACCCCCAGCATCTCGCCTCCTGCCTTCTCTGTGCCCTTCCTGCTGCTGCTCCCTGAGATCGGACCCCTCTCCTCCCCCTGGCTAACTCCTACTCTTCAGTGAAGACTCAACTCAAGAGTCACCACCTCTAGGAAGCCTTCCCTGGCCTCCCCGCGGTGCCCTTCCTCCGTGCTGCATCCATCCCAGCCCTACAGATTCTGCCGCTGTCCTTCCCGGGCCCTGCTGAAATGGTCGCTTACACTTCTGTCTCCCTGACTTGAGTTTAAGCTTCCCTAGGGCAGATGTTGGGGGCATCTCAGCATCCTCGGCATAGTTCTGGCATACAGTAGGTGCTGCATGAGTGCTCACTGTCCTGAGCGAGCTCTGGGTGACTTCTGAGCCCCCTTCCTACTTGCAAATCCCTGATCCTGTGGGTTTTGTGGGGAACAGACGTTGCTTTTCTCTGCCGCTGCAATTACGGTGTGGCGGTGTGCCCGAGGAGGGGACGTGACGGGGAGTAATGACAGTTGGTTCCAGAGGGTGGCTGCTCCCTGCCTGTCAGCAGAACCCTTGGATCCCAGTGGTGTATCCCTATTTCACAGAGGGGGAAATGAGGTCCCGAGGAACTTTCCTGAGGTCACACAGCTGAAGAATGCTCTGTCTGACCTCTGAAGCCCTTCCCTGTGCTGACCACAGGGGCAGGTGGATGTCCAGGGAGTGGACATCGTCAAGAGGACGCCACCTGGCTGCCCCGCCCCCCGCACCCCTCCGCCCTTCTCCACAGCTGCCCCTGGCAGGCACTTTGCCTCTCACTGTTCCTGGAGTGGCCTGATACAGCACCAGGCCCTGGGAAGTCGAGCTCGGCCACTGCCCAACACTTGGGGGTGAGTCCGAGTCCGTAAGGGACTCCCCAGGCCAGGACGTCATAGCGCTTGCCTGATTGGGCTCAGGGGTGTGTTCTGGGTCCTTTTCTTATTTTAAAAGAATTACTCAAACAAAACAAGCTCACCATAGAGAAATAAGATTATAGAAGACTATAGGCAAGAAAGGAGAACAAAATTTTTTAGCACCCTGCCTCCCTAGAAATAATCCTTCTAACGTGTCTGAATCCTTTAAGATTTTTTTTGCATTTATATATGGAATATATATGTGCATATATAATAAAACTGTACACGCATATTTTGCATATATATGCATATGTATAGATAGATGAACAAAATCAAATTATGCTACATGCACTCTTTCGTACCCGGTGTTCTTTCGCTTCCCGTGTCAGGGACTATGGAAAGACCTGCAGCCTCGTTTTCCCTGGCCTTGCCGGGCTCTGGTTTTGGGTCCTGCCTATTTTATTTGCTCAGGCTCTGACTGATTTTTGGACACGTAAGTTGCTTCCAGTTTTTCTGTCTTGTAAATAACGGTGCAGTAAACATCCCTGGGCATTGGTTTGCACACACCTGCCCATTCAGCATAACCCTTGGGAGTGGGGTGAGCGGGACACGGGCAAAGAGCATGCGCAGTCTTAAGGCTGTGATGCGCATTGCTGAGTGCATTTAAGCCCGCGGTCATGGTCGTTGCCACGCGTGTGGGGTGTGTGGGATGATGAAATCCCTCCGACTTCGGCTAGACCTCCAGCGCGAGCATACACACACACACATGCACGCGTGCAGGCAGATGCACACTCACGTGCATGCATGCACACGGGCACACACGCGGGCAAGTTGCTCAGCTTCTCTGAGCCTCAGTCTTCTCCTGGGTACATGTCACACCAGGTTTGCAATTCCTGATGCACCATTCTGATATCCAAAAATCTCTTATGTGAGGCGAAACTAGCCCCACAGCAATGCACTGAGGCTGTTCGAGGCATTTGTTTATTCTACGCAGTGGGGCTCTTCTTACCTGTCGCTGCAAAATCTGAACACGTTTGCCTGCACAGAGCCGCCCTGCGCCCACGGTTATCACCCGCGTTCCTTCCACTTATTGTCCCCCAAGGGGCCTCCTTTCAACGTGTTTTCCTAATTGCCTTCCTATGAAAGTTTAATGCCACAGATATGTTGTATATCTGTATAGGCATTGTGTGCAAATCTGTGCTTTATACATCGAGAGACTGTTTTTCATACACAGACCAATGATTTGCCCCTTTGGGTACAATACCACTTCTTTTGAGAATGCATGAGCTGGACCAGTCGTTCTCAACTGGGGGTGTCTTTGCCTCCCTCCCCGGAGACACGTGGCCCCATCTGGAGGCATTTTCGGTTGTCATGACCGTGGGGACGGGGTGCTGCTGACATCGACGCTCCGGGACCGCAGCCAGGGATGCCGTTGCACACCCCACAGAGCACAGGCCAGCCCCCACCACATGTCCACAGTGGCCCTGTTGGGAACTCCTGCCCTGGACCACACAGGGGGTGTCTTACAATATATAATATGCCCACACATTGCCTCTCTAAAATCTGAAAAGTCCCGAGTGTGAAACAGACCTGGCCCCTGGGTCTGGGATGAGGGCCAGCAGAGCTGTGACAGTATAAGCCACTTCACAGGGTGGGAGGGCAGCCCCTTTGGGGGCTGGCGCAGCGAAGCGCATTGCCGGGCACCCATGCTGCTGTGCGTGCTCACCCACGGTGAACCAAAAAGCCCGGAGTCGCGGCACTTGGATATTTCCCTGATTGAGAAACAGGCGCTTGTGCCACTGGCCGCCCTGGCCATGGCACTGCAGAGCCTTTGGGGGGCTTGCGGCATCGCTGGGTCTGACTGCCAAGTCTGCCAAGTGAGCCTGGGCCCCCCCAGGACGTGCAGAGCTTCTCTAGCACGCCCCCTGGCTCCCTCCCTTTGGGTCCCTTGCTCTATTTGTGGGCTTTGACCCAGGCACTGTCTCGCCAGAACGGGCTTCTGGGCTTTGATGCACCAGGCTTTGCAGCCAGCTGACCGTCCAGCTTCCAGGCGCCTGCTCCCTGCGTCCTGGAGCCCACGGTTGAGGCTTCCAAAGAGACCACCAGATCGCTCTGACCAATGCACAACCCGATAGCCACGTGCCAAGGTGACACTCGATTCCCTCCCCCGGACAGACAGGAGCCACTGCGGGAGGCGGTCCTGCCCCAACTTGGACACTGTCAAGAGTTGGCCAAAGAGATACCATCCACATGGGTGTTGTCCAGGGTTCTCTGGTTCACCACGCGGTGGATTGGGAAACAGGGTGGGTGGATCTAGCTGTGGGTTAGGACAGGCAGCGCTCTGGGCCCTGGGCAGGGTCTTTGAACAAAGC